>JAQQSK010014350.1:0-11153 GCA_028658325.1 Potorous gilbertii | reverse complement strand
TTATTATTATAGTTCTCTCACTCTTTCATCTTTTTATGGGATTTGAGTCTATAAAATGAGTCTACGCTATATATATATGTATATATATATCTACACACATGTATATATAGTTATATATTTTATAATATATCTATATGAAGTTATAAAATACATAGTCATATTAAGTGTAACTCCACACACACACAAATTTTAACTATTGATTGCTCTTCTCATAACCACCTTCTGAGGTACGTAATATCTTATCCCAGTTTGAAATAGAAGAATATTGATGTTCAACTAGGTTAACTGACTTGTGTAAGCCTGATAGAGAATAAGTGTCAGAGCCAGGATTCTTTCCCAAGATTCCTGCCCTCCAGTCCAGTATTCATTCTTTTATACCCCACTGCCTCATAGACTCTTTAAACTCTTCAATGTCCTGTAGTTTGTTTTTAGGGTCACCATCATTGTATGTATAAAACCTATGCCCCTGAGACACTTAAAAGATTGCATTTTTGCTAGTGGTTTATATTTGGGATTTACATTGAACTGGAGGTCCTCGTGTTTGAGAAGCACTATTTGGACTGAACTTAGCATTTCATTAGTTAAGGAAACTCCCATTGCTGAAGTTGATGAATTTAATGAGTTCAATCCACATAGAAACTGTTGGATCTTGAACTCCCTGTCCCCAAAGACTGAGAATATGACCTTCCTCAATCTCTGCTGTTTTGGGGAAAAATATACTTCTGTTCTTGCTACATTCAACTAAATGAACCTTTGTTAAATCAATATTAATTGATTGAATGGAACTGGAGCTTTAATCAGTGATGGATAATAGTAGTGGAAACACACCAGAATTGCAGCTTGAGCATCTGATAACTTTGGAGAAGAAAATATCCCCACTCCTCAGGGTAATCGTAGAATTTGAAGGTGGAGATGTAGCTATCTTTGTTCTGAGACACAGAGGCCAGTGCGATCACTGCTATTTAAACTAACGTTACATTTACATATGCGCATATTGGTTCCCCAGAGAACATGGAAATTCTTTGAAGACCTGGACTGTTTCATTTCTGTCTTCATATCTTAGTGCCTAGCACAGTGCCAAACACTTAGTGGTTGCTAACTGAATGCTGGTTTATTGATTAAGCAACGGACAGTGAAAGGAAAGTAAAAGACAGCATAATACTTTGAGGGAATGGTAACACTAATCAAAGATATTTAAGGAAAAGAAGGGGATATGGAATTAGAATCTCTTTAATGACATTTTTCTAAATTTCTACATTCCTTTAGATTAGACTTTTATGTGAAAACCCCTCCCTCCCTGCATTTCTAGACATAACACAGTTCCAGGAGGATGCATATTCAAAATATTCATTACCAACCATGTCATTTATAATTTTCAAAATTACAATGATTACATATGAGACACTTGGGGAGAGAAGTAAAATCATTTTCTATAATTCTCATGAGAGAAAAAAATACTACTTTTCTGGGGAGCTCTGCATAGGATCTCTGGATCTCTTTAGCCTGAAGGCCAGAGTGATAGTTTTCTACAAATCTCAGTGTACATTTAAGCTTTAATAACATATCTGCACAAAGGTTTTGGGGAAGTCCCGTAGGATAGAAACAGCACTGGCATTGGAGTCAGAAGCCACTGTTTCAGTTTCACTTATTAAATATGTAGCTTTAGGTAAGTTATTGTCTTCTTATGCCTCACTTTCCTCTACTGTAAAATGGAAATTCCTCTTCCAGTGTTTCATTGTCACACGAGTTACCCTGAGTTGTCAGTTACCCTGCGTTGTCAGAGACTATATTAATCCTACCAAGTTGGTATCTTGAGTATCTGTCCATTGAGGGACTATCACCTAAGAACTGACCTGGTTAAGACTGTGGAGAGTAATTTTCAGAAGGTAGTGAATTTTTTTTGGTGGGTAAGGCTTAAAAATTGTTAAATAATCTACTTACCTGTGGATGAATTTCAATACAGTTCAGTGGAGAGATTATTCACATGAGTGAAATCAGATCTTTTAAAGTGATGAAATAAAATGGACAGCATATTACTTGCTTTACCAACTTTGTTGAATTATTTTGAGGGAAATCACTTCTGGAATTATAAAGTTCTCTTTAAATATGAGTTATCATCATCATTAATATCATGGACCTGTACATTTATAACTAAAAACTTAAGACAAACATGAAAGAATTTCATAGACTGTTGAGCATGTCAAGATGAGATGGTTTTATAGCCTAACACTATTCACTCTCACGTATAGGACAACAAAATGAAGAAAAGGTGTCCAAAATTTAAGTTACCAGCCAGATGCTAATTGGCTGGATGTTGAATGTCTACTTGTAGCACCTTTTCCTCCAGAGTAATGTAAAGATTACATTGTTTGGCATATGTCCTTGTTTATTCCATTTCCCCAAACCCCCAAAGGAGGCATAGCACAGAAGATCACTCTGGTCTCATTAGGTGTCTCCTCATAATTGTTGGTTTTAAAGCAAGCTAAAGACAGTAACCCTCATAGAAATAAAACTCAAAGAGAAAGAGAACAAGAAAAAATGAGTAGGAGTAGGATAATTACATGCTTGTGACTCTGACAGAAAGAAAAAGAAAACAGAGGAGCAGATGGTGTCTAAGCCTAAAGAAAATTTTAAATGAAACTGAACTCAGACAATTTGTAATCAAAGGAAACCATGCTTATGTTTTTGGACTAACCGCTAGTTAGGCATTCTGTTTTCAAGAAGATGCAAATAGCAATTTTACCTGAAAATTAGATCTCAACATTTCTGTTCCTCCTCTTTGATCACTTTAGCAAATAACTAGCTAATCCCCAGCCAGGGTTCCAAAGAAGCTCGTTATCTTTGTTCAGGTTTCCCAAGTACCAACAATGAGCAGGGACTTTCTAAATCCTGCCCTCCTTCCATTTCTTTCTTCTTTGACCAATAATAATTAACCATATTTATATAATGCTTTATTAACTACTTTCCTCAAGAGATGTCATGTAGGCAAGGCAGGTATTGTCCCCATTTTACAGGTAAGTAAACTGATGCTAAGAAAAATCAAGTAAGCAGGCCAAGATCACACTGCTAACAAATGTTGAAGGTAGGACTTCAACCCAGATTTTCAGCTGTAATTGCAGTGTTTAAAAGAACAATCATAGCAGCAACAACAAGAAAATTTAAAAAAAGTCATGTGTATACCTTTAAGGTTTATAAGACACTTCAAAAATAATCCTGGAATATAGATTTAATATCAACTTCCTCATTTTGTAGCTGAAAAATGGAGGTAAAGGGAGATCAAGTGACTGGTCCACTTTCATATAGCTACTGTGTGTTAGAATTAGGACTCAGGTCTTCTTAATTCTACATTGACAGTGGTCCATCATCCCTTTCTCAGTTCTCCAGAAATAATACTACGCCATCCAACAAAAGGTCTCATTCAGTGCAATTGGTCAGAAATCTGGGTCTCCAAGCATAATTTGGAAATATTCCACTTTCTGGTCTGCCACACCCAGGAAGCCTTTGCTACCTACTCTGCAGGGTTTGGGGTGGGCTTCTATTGTGGATCCCAAAGAATCTCAGGGAATGTTTGGGTGGTAACTGTGCCTAAAGCCTTCCTCCAGATTGGTTACTATTCTGGGGGGGAAAGCAGCCTAGAGCATGAAAAAGATTAAAAATAAACTAGATCCTTTCCCTCCAGGAACAGCCCTCACAAATCCTCAAGCTTTATTTAGAATTGTTCATAGAATCTCACAAAATTATAGACTGTTAGAGTCAAAAGGGACCTACCTTTGAAGTCATCTCTCAACTCACTTATACAAATGGTGAAATCTGATCCTAAAGAAGTTGGATTACATGCTGAAGTCCACACAGCTGGTCAGGTGCACAGTGAAACTTGAACTGGGACATTGGACAGTTTGCTACTTATGGACCCATAGACCCCCCTTGGGAACATGATGTTCCTCTTAACACTTAGGATGTTCAGCTAACCCCATGCACAAATTCATGTAAAGGCTGTCTAGTCTTGTTACAGTAAACACCATTATAAGGAAAATCTCTTTATAAGGAAAAGATATATATGGAAGGGGCTACATGGTTCAAAGACTTTTCAATATAACCACATTTCAGTTCACTAAAATAAAATTTAAGACCATCCCTCAGAGTATACAATGTTTAACAATCAGTCAATACTTGCTTTTGAAGCACATTTTATGTGTACTGAATGGCTCCAGGTGTTGTGAAGGTTATAAAGAACTATAATATGATCCCTCTTCTCATGGAGCTTGAATTCTTGTTGGAGAGAATCACAGAAACTAGAATTTTAGAACTAGAAAGAATCTTAGCTCAAACTATTTTATAAAGGGAAAAACTGAGAACAGTTGTTTTCTGAGAAATTAAGTGACTCGGTTAGGGTTACAACACAAGGAAGTTGAAGAACTCCCATTCAAATCAAGGTCTTCTGACCTGAAATCCAATTCTCTTTCTAATTCATATAGAAAGGAGAGACTAGCACCACACACACACATACACACGCACACACACACACCTGTGTGTGTATACACATATGATTGTCAGTATGTAGCAATGCCTTTGAAATGCTATTGCAGTTTTGGGAATCTGTCAGTTCATGATAATTAGCTTGATCTTCCAAAAATCTCCAAATACAGCATTCAAAATGTTACCAAGATCCATGTTGGCTACCGTTTGGCTGTGGCAGTGGCAGAACTGTGTAGTGCTGGACATTGATACAATGTAGCATTGCAGATGATGACTCAAGTGCTTCTGGGAAAGGAAACATTTGACCTGAGTTTTGAAGAAGAACTAGCTTAGAGGGGAAAGAAGGATATCATCTCAGGTGGAGGGGACAGCATCAGCTAAAATATGGAGGTAGGAAAGCACAGGAAGGATTTGGTGGATAACAAAAAATTAAGTTGGGTTGAAATACTTTGGTTTGCAGAATAACTGTAGAAGAAAAGGTTGAAGAAGTAGGTTGGAGCCACATATGGGTGTGTATATATGTATATACATGTGTGCATCTGTGTTTCTATATATTCATTTATACATATATGGATTGTGTACATATGTGTGTATATGTGTGGATGCTATGATATGTGGTTTCTCTGAATAAAATGTATTTTCCTAGAGAACTGAGACTGTTCCCCTCCTAACTTTGTATCCCTAATGCCCTCCAGCATAATGTCTGGCATATATTAGGCACTTAGACAATTACTAATTGATTGATTATACTACAGTAATTAATGCCAGACCAAAGAGTTGAAATTTTACCCTGCAGACAATGAAAAATGGGGAGCAAATAAGCATTTTTGAGCTGAGGAGTACCATGATTAAAGTGGCATTTAGTGACAATGGGCATTTAGGACTGGCCATCTTCAAGACAGTATTATCCCCCCAAAATAGAAGGCAAACCTGCCGTCTCATATTTACAGCATCATTAGATGTCGAAGAGATCTCCAAAATCACCTAGACCTTATTTCATATGGGTAGAAACTGAAAACCAGAGTGGTTTAGTGACTTCCCAAAATCACAGAGATACAAAGTGTCACAATTGGGTTTAGAATCTGGATTTTTAATTTTATGTTTGTTACTATTACTGTTTAGTTGTGTTTGTCTCTTTCTGACCCGATTTTATATTTATTGGCAAAGATCCTGGAGTGATTTGCCATTTCCTTCTCCAGCTCCTTTTACAAATAAGGAAACTGAAGCAAAAAGGGTTAAGTGATTTGCCTAGGTTCACAACTATTAAGTATCAGAGCCCAAAAGATTTGAAGTCAAGAGGAAGAGTCTTCCTAATGCCAGGCCCATAACTCTACCTATCCCAGCCACCAAGCTGCCTCTAATCTTGTGTACATTGAGCTATATACCATGAAGATGCTTTCAGGCAGTATGTGACTAGGTCCCTTACTCTAAAGAGCTCTTTCTATTCTTAGTGATGTCATTTCGATACTGGAAATGAAACTAATTCATTCAGAGTGAACGACTTTGGTGTTATATTTTACTTCTATTTTAAAATGCAGGTGCACATGTTATTTATTGCCAGTTTTACCTCAGTCCAGGAGTAGTCAATTATCCTATTAAAGCAATCACGTATCTAGAATAACGATCATGTTCAAGAGAAATCTAATTTCATTACACATCAGTAGCATGAAGGCAATTTATTTTCTCCTTTTAAAGCTATCTGGTACAAAAATGAGTCATTTTTCCTTAGAGAACGCATCTGAATTCTAGAACTTTCCAATTATATCCAACCATATCTTTGTGTACGTGGAAATGGGTCAAGAAAGTAATGAAGTCGTGACATTTGGTAACACGAGGTTCTAAAGGGTAATATATGACAAAAGTCCACAAGCAATTGAGAGTAGAGTGTTTGGACTCTTGTTTCAAGGTAATTGTAGAATGAAAATGATCATGAGATTATTTAGAAGGAAATATTAATAGCATCATAGAGTTGGGCAGCCATGGAAGAATGCATACCCTTTATTATATCACTATTACATGGTTCTTTGACTTCCACTTGAGGGTCTGCAGTGATGGAAAATCTGCTAAGTGTTGAGATGGCCCCCTTTGAAATGGCTCTGCTCATTGAGAATCTCTTCCTCGTGTTCCATCTAAATCACTGTCTCTTTCCCTTCCATCAATTGCCCCTGGTTCCATGCTCTGTCACCAAGCAAGGAAAGCCAAGTTCCTCTTCCACACAGTAACCTCTTGAATAACTATCCTGCCAAATTCTTCTCTTCCTTCAAACAATCTTCTAAGGACATCATTATCCTGATTCTTGGCATCAAACCATGCTTAAAAGATCACACATTTCAGATAGCCTTCAAAGACGCAAATTACTGGTGCTATGAATGAGAATTTCCTCTGCACTAAGGTCTTCTGAAATTATCAATGTCTAGGCAATTGACATTCACAAGTATCTGAGGATTTCAGAGTTTGGAACGGATCCAGACTGAATCATATGTGTATATAAATATTCATGTTTGTGTTATATATAATGTACATACCCACCTATAGGCATAGGCACATATGTATGTATATATAGTATATGTGTGTGTGTATCCTCAGATATTTCTGGAAGTGCATTGATACTAATAATTGCAGTAGATCTTAATACAATGGAAATTTTCACTCATATTACCAGTAATTGACTGCTTCAAAGACTGATCTGAAATACGTGATCTTTTAAAATATGATTGAGTTCCACAAATTATGATGGCCATCATATGGCCACATACATGTACATACATGAATACAATGACAACTGAGATCAGAACATGAGGTTGTACTTAATATAACATTATTTCACAACAAAATCCTAACTGGGACCCTCTCAGTCTTTAATTAGGATCTAATTTCCTTTATTATATTTGTGCATATATGTAAATAAAGTCATCAGGAATTGCTTCCCAGAAGCTGTCATTGCTCCTTGGCCATCTTCAGCTCAGTCAGTTGGTAACTCTTGTTTACAATGCATACTGTAAGCCAGGTTTTCATGCCCCCTCTCCTACACTGGTCATCTAAGTATAAAAGTCTAGAAGCAGGGTTCAGGAAACTTGTTTTGATAATTAAATTTCCTTGCTCCTACCTTCTTTTCCACTGTGATCCCGTATGTGATCTCAAGGACATGGCATTTCTTTATCAGAAATAACTAGTACAGATTGGTTGTCGGTAATTAGAAATGACTCCTTGGTTGGTGAGTGAGACAGAACTTAGTTGAGATATATTCTTCTGTGTATTTAAGGACATATATTAAATGCATATACTTACTGCCTTCCCCCATTAATTAGAATGCAAGATCCTTGTGATAAGGAATGGTTTCATTCCTTATGCTTTTATTTCCAATACTTTACAGCGCCTGGAAAACAGTAATAGTAACCACAAAGGGTAATAATATAATAAATGCTTATTGATTGTTTGATCCTAGCATCTCCAAGAACAGGACCTGGAAAGTTATGGAGGTAGAAAAGGAGGCCCAGAGAGGCTCAGCCACCTGCGCAAGGTTACACAAGTAGGAGACAATATCATCAGAACTCAAAATCCAGAGGTTTGTCCACTCCAGTGATTTTAGCACAAAGTGCTTGGTGAGATTCAAAGGAGTCAGAGCTGATGGGGAAGAAGCAGGCAATACTTCACAAAGGTGCTAGGATTTGATTTGGCCTTTTGAAGGGTGGGCAGAAATTAAGCAGGTGAAATGGCACAGGAAAAAGCATTCCAGCCATGGGGAACAATACAAGGAAAGTCATTAAGTGAGTGCTTGGTGTCACGTTTAGGGGACAGAAAATGAGGGAGAAATTGTTTCTTAAGGTGCTGTCCTAGGTCCTCTTCTCCCTCAATGACTTCTTCATTTGGTGAAGCTCCCATGGATTTAATTACTATCTCTATGCTAATGATTCCCTGATCTAGCTATCCTGCCCTAGACTCTCTGCTGACCTCCTATCTCACATTTCCAGCTGTCTTTCAGACATCATGAACTGTATGTTTAATAGACATCAATAACTCAACACATAGAAAATCAAACTTTTCTTCCCTACTAAATTCTCACCCTCTTCTAATTTCTCCATTAATATTATTGTAAAGGAGAAGACTATCTTCCTATTCCCTCAGGTTCATAACTTGGGGATCATCTGGGAATCCTCACTATCTCTCACCCCTCACATCCAATCTGTTGCCAACACCTGTCAATTTTACCTTGACAACATCTCTCTAATATGCCCCCTTCTCTTCTGACACTACTCCCAGCCTAGTTCAGGCTATCATCCTCTTGCACTTAGACTACTGCAATAGCTTGCTGGTGAGTTTGCCTGCCTCAAGTCTCTCTCCACTCTAATCCATCCTCCACTCAACCACTAGAGTGGTTTTCCTAAAGCACACTTCCACTTATGTGGAACCCCATCTTTCTACTCTATAGGATCAAATACAAAATACCCTGACAGTCTTTCATGACAGAACTTTCCAGGCTTCTTACACCTTGCAACATGTATTCTTAGATCTAGTGATATTGGCCTCCAGGTTATTCCACAAATAAGACATTCAATCTCCCAATTCTTGGCATTTTCTCTGGCTGTCCCCCCATGTATGGAATACTCTTCCTCTTCTTTCCTTGTTACTGGTCTTCCTGGATTCCTTTAAGGTCCTACTAAAATCCTACATTCTACAGGAAGACTTTCCTAACCACTTTTAATTCTAGTGCCTTTCCTCTGTTCCTATTTATCCTCTAGAACCTTGCTTTGTAACATATTTGTTTGCCAAGAGATAGCTGACAAGGATGAACATCACTTAAACACACATCAGTCCAAAACCACAAAGTAATGAGAAAAAAATGAACTTTGCCCAAAAAGCATCCCAAAGAGAAATCACAGTGTGAAAGAAATTCTGAAAAATGATTCCAGCCATTCATAAGGAAAGTGCTTCTTCCATGTAACATTTCACTCATTACTCCAGAAAAGGACATGGATGACTTGAGAAAAAATGGTAGTAGCCTTGAAAAGCCTATATGCTTTGGATTATCTACCCAACCCAAGTTTCCAATGCAGAAGACTGGTTGAAAGCTTCTCTGACCTGCAGGATGGAGAGACTCACATATGTTACTCAATTATCCATCCCATCATCCACCTCTCCTAGTCCCTCAGCAATAAACAGTCCAGAACAAAGCTTATAAAGCTCCAGCCCTCATGGAGGACACAGTTTCACCTTTGGCTCCCATTTCTCAAGAATATTGAGAATTTTGCCCTTACTTGAATACACACTATGGTGCAGGAGCATTGGGATCTTACCCTGACTATATACCACCTAGTCATCTTTCTTCAGCTTTCCTCCCCTCTTCTAATGCTCATAAGCCCAAGTTACTTTTACCTCCATATAGTACGAGTTGTAGCAACCTAAGTACTGTCAACAATATAAATGATATCAATAACTTTAATCTTTTCCCAAGGTTATATCCAGTCTATGGTAGCTGGTGGGTTAGTTGTTTTCCTTCATTCTCAGAGGACCAAAATGACATCTCTATGTTAGAGTCAAGTTTCAGTGTGTCCAACTGGCTAGTCAGACCAATACAAGCTCAGAATGCTCTACCACAGGTTGGACACAAATAGTCTATGTGAACATTTGGGGTGGAGTCTCTAACTTTGTGCATCTTGAGTTTCTTCTTAGAGATTTTAATCCTGCTTTGCTTATAATGCACAGGACCTTCTCTGGTGAGGGCATGCCATGCTGGGTGGTCCTGGGTCAGAGTCTCCCATGTCACGCAATCCATTCTAAAGTTCTTATGTGAGATTGTGAGAGTGTCCTTGCATCACTTCTTCTGACAACTATATGGATACTTGCCCTGTGTGAGTTCTCCATAAAACAGTCTTTTCAGCAAACATACATTAACATACTTAGTGGAGGAGGCAACTTGCCTCATACCATGTTCAACTCAGCTACTCTTCCAAATTCATTGCTCTCAGAAGGATCCTGGTGATTGCTACAACCAGAACACCTCAGAGATGTTCTTGTACTGGCACAGCACAGTGCCTTTTCTCTCACTATCACAGACACCAGCACGAAAGACAAGACATGTAGCCCAATGAGTGGGCCCACAACTGTTGGGACAGCTGCCACATCCTAATGCATGATACAACCTAAAGCTGCCTCAGCAATGTTGGCAGCCAACAGCAGTGAAGTAACCATGAATCTCATTAAAAGTAAGAAAAATATGACTGGTTACAAAACAATTCTATTTCCACTGAAGTAACAGAATAGAAAGGTTGAGTATGAGTATAGCATTTGTTCCAAGACTTCTGAATGGCTCAAACCTGAAGGTCTACCTCAAAGTGCACAGCGAAGAGTGAAGATTCAGAAGTAAAACTTCCAATAAGGGTGTCACTCCACTCTCTCGCCTGCAGAAACACTACTGAGTGCACACTGAAGAACGGTTTCATGAATGTCAGTTTTGTCACAAGTTTCAGTGGTACCAGGATTCTTAAGACCCTCCTGTGACTTCACTATGGAAAGAAACCATACCAGTATAAGCTGTGACCAGCCAAGTTCACCCAGTTTGTGCACCCGAAACTCCACAAGCACCTACATACCCTGGAGAGGCCACACAAGTGTACTCAGTACCACAAGAATTACATCCACCTCTGTGGACTCAAGGTTCAACTAAATGCTTATTGCTC
>JAQQSK010014349.1:0-11153 GCA_028658325.1 Potorous gilbertii | reverse complement strand
AATATCAGGGCAATTTTCCTTGATAATTTCATGAAGGATAATGTCTAGGCTCTTTTTTTGATCATGGCTTTCAGGTAGTCCCATAATTTTTAAATTGACTCTCCTGGATCTATTTTCCAGGTCAGTTGTTTTTCCAATGAGATATTTCACATTCTCTTTCATTTTGTCATTCTTTTGGTTTTGTTTTGTGATTTCTTGGTTTCTCAGAAAGTCATTGGCCTCCATCTGTTCCATTCTAATTTTGAGAGTACTATTTTCTTCAGTGATCTTTTGCACCTCTTTTTCCACTTGACTAATTCTGCTTTTGAAAGCATTCTTCTCCTCATTGGATTTTTGAACCATTTTTGCGAATTGAGTCAGCCTATTTTTCAAGGTGCTATTTTCTTCAGCATTTTTTGGGGCCTCCTTTATTAAGGTTTTGAACCGTTTTTCATGCTTTTCTTGCATCTCTCTCTCTCCTTTCTTTTCCCAGTTTTTCCTCCACCTAACTGGATTTTCAAAATCCTTTTTGAGCTCCTCCGTGGCCTGAGCCCATGGGGTATCTTTTTCAGATATTTGGGATACAGAGGCTTTGACTCCTATGTCTTTACCTGATGGTAAGCTGATCTCTTCATAGTCAGAGAGGAATGGTGAAATCATCTTTTCAAGAAAATAACCTTCTATGGTCTTAATTTTTTTCCCTTTTCTGGGCATTTTCCCAGCCAGTTACTTGACTTCTGAGAGTTCTCTCCACCCCAGCCTAGGTCTGCCCAGCTAGTGCTTGGGGGTCTGAGATTCCAATGCTGCTCCCTAGCCTCAGGGCTTTCAGCGGCAGGCCTGACTGCTATTCAATGGGAACTTATCTGCTGGTGCTCAGGTGGGGGCAGCTCAGCCTCTCAGGCTCAGTTCCCTCAGGGGGTTTATGCAGAGACCTTTTGTAATGGAGCTGCTGTCGAGCTCCTGCCTGCTCTGGGAGCCTCTGGCCCAGCTACCTCTGCCTCTGTCGCAGTGGCTGCCTCCCCGGGGTTCCGAGTCCCAAAGATACCCTGCTCCCCTCTCAGCCCCTCTCTCTCACTGACCTGTGCGTCTGTGGGTGGAGGGACCTTTGCGGCCACCGGAGATTCAGGTCCCTGAAGCCTGCTTGTATCTGCTCGCTTCTTTCAGTGCCGCGCGGCCGGGGCAGGGCAGGGGAGGGCTCCGCAGGGCAGGGCTCTGCTCCCGTCCGAGGCTCGATGGACCTTTGCAGTCGTTTTTTCAGGGCTCTCTGCAACGAAAATCTCCTTCACCGCATTGCTACGCGGCTTCCACTGTTCCCGAATTTGTCAGGAGTTCTCTTTAGAGGAAATCCATGGGCTGTGGGTTCGGAGATAGCAAATGTGAGTGTTTCTACTCTGCCATCTTGGCTCCGCCCCCAAATTTGACTTTCAAACACAAGAATCAAGAGAAGTATGAAAAGATAAACAGGAAAGAGAATTCATAAAGGACTTTCTAAGGTTGAATTGTTTACATGCCTACATGGAAAAATAATATGTGTAACTCTTGAGACTTTTCTCAGTATTTGGGTAGGTGGAGGAATTATGCACACACACACACACACACACACACACACACACACAGACAAGAGTACAGGTTGAGTCCAACCAGAAGATATGATATCCATAAAAAAAATTAAATTAAATTAAGAGATAGAATAGGAAAATATTGGGAGGAGAAAGGGAGAAATGGAATGAAGTAGACTATCACTCATAAAAGAGATAAGAAAAATCTTTTTTGATGGAGCAGAAAAGGGAGAAGGTGAGAGAGGAATAGTGAAGCTTACTCTCTTCACATATGGATTAAGGAGGGAATAATATGCTCACTAAATTTGCTATGAAAACTTACCTTATACACAGGAAAGTAGAGGAGAAGGGGACAATTAAGATGAGCGGGAAGATAAAAGGGAGGGCAAATGGGAAAAGGGAGTAACTACAAGTAAACACTTTTGGGAAGTGACAAGATCAAATGAGAAAACAGAAAGAAAAGGGGGGGACAAGGTAGGATGGAGGGCAATATAGTTAGTCTTACACAACATAACTATCATGGAAGTCTTTCACAAAACGACACATATATAGCCTGTTTTGAATTGTTTGCCTCCTCAGTGGGTATGGATTGGGGGGGGGAGGGAAAGAAGTTGGAATTGAAAGTATTAGAATTGAATATTGAGAATTGTTATTGCATCTAACTCGGAAATTAGAAATACAGGTAATGGGATATAGCAATCTGTCTTGTCCTACAGGAAAAGAGAGAGGATGGGGATAAGAGAGAGGAGTGTGTTGGAAGAGAGGGCAAATTGGGAGAAGGTATAATCAGAATGCACGGCGTTTTGGAGTGGAGAGAGGGGAGAGATGGGACAAAAAAGAAGAAAACAAGTCCAATCCATGTCTCCGAACTTGACTAAGTCAAGCCTTCACAACCTGCAGCCCACCAGCCACTTGCAGCCTTTGAGCCACTTCCAGTATGCTAAAGGACATCTTCTTCATACAAAGGATGTTTTTTTCTCTAATTTTTCTTGTGTTTCCTGAAATCCTTTGGTATTTTGCAAACAACCTAAGGACCACAGGTCGTGTAGGCCAGGTCCAAGGGACTGTTTCAACCTCTCAGTGCCTCAAAAACCCTCCTATGATTTTTCCCACTGTCACAGATAGGAATGGAGAAAATTCCATTGGCAGAGAAAGCTCGCCCTGATTGAAAGAGAGACAGAGAGACAGACAGAGAGAGAGAGAGAGAGAGAGAGAGAGACAGAGAGAGAGACAGAGAGAGAGACAGAGACAGAGAGTGAGTTTATATTTTCTCATCTTAGAAGAAAATCCTATTATTGGTGCAGCATTTTTACATAGTACACATTTATCACATCTTGCCCCCGTAAATTTCATAGTGACATCTAGTCAGACCATAATGTAGAATGATTAACCTTCAAGGCAGATCCTAGACTTCCATACTATTTCCCTTCATTCTTACAGAACACTGAGACAGAAACAGTTTTGTCCAGTGTACTTAAATATGAATTCACTCTGACAAGTGTCTGCAATGATGAACTACCAGGAAGGAATGAATGGTAAGAAACAACAACGGAAGTCAGTGGGTTTAGGCAGACAACTTTCTGAATTCCACTAAGACCTTTTCGCCTAGCATTCAGCAAAAGAAAGATGAAACAGAATTATTGTCACAAACACAAATTGCCTTGTGTGATGTAGAAGAACACACATCCAAAGACAAAGATCAAATGACTGGGATAAATAAGTTTTCACATTACTGAGGAATAGACTAGTAATTCACTGGAAGTTAATGAATGATTTAATAAGTCTATCAGACATAACTGGTCAAATTTCTGTTAAAAAAACATCAACAAGAAATGTAAATAGGACATCATTTGCATCCCTGGCACTGAGCACAGTCAGTTGTAAAATGAAATTGGAAAAAAGCAAATTGTAAAGTTCCTGAGACCTAAATAAGCCACTGGTAGATGAGCGAATCTGCCTCTTTCTAGTCATGAGGGACTTCAGTGCTAAATAGATAAGAACAAAGAAATCAGTGACTAGCCACTTTGATATTGAACTTGTCTGGGAACAGAAAAGGCATTGTTCTAACATATTCATCATAGAATCATCAAGGTTATAAAAACTTATGTAGGAAAAGCAATGTGAAAATTAACATGAAGTAGTGTCAGTTAGAAAGAGGAGAATAAATTATGAAATGGAAGGTTTTTTCTGTTAAAATGAAGGTAATAAAAAATACTGAACATGCATATGCTAGAGTAGGAAACTAAGACCAGAAGGGGACCCCATAGGAAACAATGTAACCCATGTCTCATTTAATATATGAGGAAAAGGAAGGCATTACACGAATGAGCCAATGTTGATAGAGCCAGGTGGAGAGTCCATTTAGTTCTCCTAATCTTCAGTTTAGCTTAGTTAACACTCAAAAAATCAGTTGATATTCATCATCATCTACAGGGTTAATGTTTTATGATAGATAAATAATTTGAGCAAATATTCAAAGAAAACCTGAAGATTTTGTGGAGATGTAGATAAAACCTTTTTTTGTAGTCACTTTGGGGTTGCAGAGAGCATCATATTTTCTAGCTGTATTCCATGTATTTAATATAGTTAAGTACCCAGAAAGTACTTGACAATGTTTTCTTTTAATTACCCCTTCCCAGATTTATGTGATCAATTCACATTGGATCTACATTGAACTGAAGATTGCTGTTAGGTGTCTGCTTATTGCTGGGGATCATGTGTAACAAAATAGAAATCGATTTTAATATGTGTTTCTTTTAAAATCACAAGAGGTTTTGATCCAGCAAATATCAAAGAATGAACTGCAGATCCTAATCCTATTGTATTTCATTTGTTCCTCCCATTCTGACCACCTGTCTTTGTCTTACATAACACAAGAACAGTACAATCAGAATATGAAGAGGACAGTTGGAATAACTAAACATTCAGGACAAGTTTGCCAAGTTCTGGTAGAGCATTCTGAGAATGTTGACAAACATATCCTTTGGATTTAGAGTCAACCTGTCTTCCACATTTCTGTATTATATTCCCAGAAATTTAGGGGCTAGCTTGGTTTATACAGCTGAGAAATCTGTGGGTTTAGAGGTAGAACAAATTGGGTTAAAATTCTGTTTCTTTTTTTAAAATTAATATTTTTTGACATTAGGAGATTCATATAAGTTCACTGACCATGTTTTCCTCTCAAATGTAGTTATTTTTGTCATCTTTGTAGCACAAAATCTAGTACTCAACATCCTGAATGATTTTCAGAAGACTGAAGAACTCTTGCATTTGAAGATATCAAACTCAACATATATAAGGTAGAATTATTATATTATTAAAGAAATGGTCCCCTGACTACTCTTATTCCTCTTCCTTTTCTCTTTCACTTTTATACTTCTTTGTTTTTTGCCTACAGGAAATTTGACCACTAATTTATTCACTTAAAAGAGAATTCTATTCTGGAAGAATACGCTAATGATCTAATTAAATTCAATAGTAAAACTATTGACTAATGTGGCTAATATGTACATTGTGAGAAATGTGGGGGAGGGGGTTCAAAAGTTTTAAAAATATTGACCAACATTTAAAAATATTTGAACTTTTTGGTCTAGCAAGGTGTATTGATAATGCATTATTGTTAATGTAATTTTGCTTCATAATGGGAAGACCTTTCCCATTCATTAATAGGTCCATCTGACCTACTCAAGTGACATGGAAGCCTGAGTCACATAAGTTTGAGTCTCATGAAACTGGTAGGGGGAGGAGCTTGCTGAATGGATAGAACAGAAAGGGGTAGAGTAGGAATGGTGGAAGAGGAAGAGGTGGAGCTGAAGCACAACTGAGAGCAAGTTGGTCAGGATTGGTTGGGAAGGACAGAGGAAGCAGGCAGCTGGTATTCTGAGTGTTTGTTTGTGGGAAGGCCTGATAACGTGTATAGACTTCTTGGTAACTATGATAGATTTAGCTTTCTGGTGTTGGGATTTTGCTTTCTGGTGTCTAAATAAATGTTTTGATCCTATCTTCCATGTGGAGAGTCTGTTGTATTTCATGATTCAGTCTTACAATGTTGTCATAGATGCTGTGAATATCACCTTGGTGCTACAAAAGCGGATAAACACACAAAAATGTACCAGTAAGTTTAATAATTATCAAGAAACTTGAAAAGAGAGCTATAGAAAAATGTCATGTGAGGAATAAAGGAGAAGAAGTCATTAAAGTGTTAGTCTCAGTACCCAATATTCCATGGTTATTTCACATTTCCAGATCTAAAATGATACTAAATCATGACTGTAAGAAAATCTCTCTCTGTCTCTGTCTCTCTCTGTCTCTCCATCTCTCTCTCTCTTTCTCACATACGCACACACACAAACACACATACACACACATACACAAACATACCACATACACACAAGCACACACACATAATCAATCTCTTCCTCCTCTTCTCTAGGTTCCTCAGTGGATGAAGGATCAAATGCGATAACACCAGGGAAATTTTTTGAAGGACCACATAAATATTAACTGTTATTATTCCATGCCTACTGAATGATGTCTCATAATATTCAGGAAAATAAACAAAGATACTGCTGCTCCTGTATGTGCTTATGATATTTTGATATTAATTACCTGGCATCATGATCTTGATGAACCATAAAATCCACAGGATCCACCAAACAATTCTCTTTGATCTAAAAATTTCTCTTCCTAATTTCCCTGTTTTGGATTTTGACATAATTATCCCTGTATTCACTCAAATTAAAAAGTTCTAGCATTTTTTTTCTTCCTCATTCTCCTTTATCCCCTATATCATTGGCTAAATCTCAGTGATCCCATTTTAAAAAAAAAAGCATGATTTATTTGTATTCACTTTTCAACATTCACTTCAACAAGATTATGAATTCTAAATTTTCTCCCCATCTCTCCCCACCCCAGGAAAGCATGAACCTGATCACTCCTTTCCCCAATCTGTCCTCTCTTCTATCACCCCTCATTTTAAGTGAGTACCTGAAAAAGTTTTAGCCTAAAGGGGCAAGGGTCTCCCATTTAATTCTGGGCCATCTTCACTCATTCTGATGACTGCCTGGTCACTGGATCCAGATGGCGCAGGAGGTGAAAGTGAGGCTCATGACCTTGCACAGCCCATCTTCATTTATATCAAAGTCAATTGCAAGTCATGTCATCATTTCCCTGATGTCATGGTTCTCTTGAAAAATGAATGACAAACATGACCTGTGAGTAGACCAAGCTGACTGAATGGGGACCCAGTTAGTTGGGTAAAGCACCTATGTAATGAATACTAATGATCTTGATGTCACATGCAACAGTATTTTAAATGGGAAGATCTTTCCCATTCATTCATAGGCCCATGTGACCTGTGTGGGTTACATGGAAGTTTGAGTTACATAGAGCCTGTGGTGGGAGGAGTTTAATGAAAAGATGGAACAGGAAGTGGAAGAGCTAGAGTAGAGCAGGGAGAAAATTGGAAGGAGTCCAGTCAGCTGGCTAGTTTGAGTGAAAGAGCTATTTGTGATTTTGTTTAAGGGGACCTACTTGTGATTTGTTTAATGGAGCAGGTTTGTGGGAAGCCTAGCAGGGGAAAGGCTTGGGGATGGTGTTGTTCTCTGCAGTGTTGTTGTATATAGACTTTTGATACTATGATAGATTTGGCTTTCTGCTGCCTGAATAAAGTTAACTCTGTCTTCCATGTGGAGAGTCCATTGTATTCCGTGATTCAGAATTGTGCCAGGATATTCATGGACATAATAGGCACTGCGAATTGGTGCTACACTATATACTGTCATTGAGAATGTAAGCAATTCAATATAGGTTATACATGTATAGTCACGCAAAACACCTCTATACCAGTCATATTGCAAAAGACTAACTGTATTTCACTCTATTCTGCCCCATCCTCCATTTATTCTGTTCTATCCTTTGACTCATCACTCTACCTAAATGTTATTTCCCAATTACTTTGAATACCCTGATTGGTTGTCCCTTCTATTATCCCCCTGCTCTTAGGTCCTTCTCTCTGCTTTCTATAGGGTAAGATAAATTTCCATACTTAATTGAATGTGTACGTTATTCCCTCCTGAAGCCAAATATGATGAAAGTATTCATTTCTTTATTATTCCTTATTCCCTCCTATCTTCCAGTTCTTCCCTTCCATATAAAAGCTCTTTCTTGCCTCTTCTATATGAGACGTTTTACTACATTCTACCTCTCTCTTTCTCTTTCTGCTATTATATTCCTCTCAACACTTAATTTTCTTTTTTAAATACCGTCCTTTCATATTCAACTCAGCTTCTGCTCTCTCACTCTGTATGTATATATACGCACACAGGTATATGTATGTATGGATGGATAGATAGATAGATATAGAGATATATACACGTATACGTATACATGCCCACATATATGTATATAGGTGTATGTGTGTGCATATATATATGTATTTATATATGTGTGTGTATTCCTTCCAACTATCCTAATACTGAGACAGGTATCATGAGAAATGTGTGTGTGTTCATCCTTAATGGACCCTAGCTCCTTCCTGCTCTGGGAGCCCTGGCCGTCCACTGCCTCTGCTGCTGCCTCCTGAGGGGGCCTGAGTTATGGAGACACCCTGCTCCCCTCTCAGCCAGTTCAGAAGTCTCTCTCACTGACCTGTGCACTTCTGGGTGGAGGGACCTTCATGGCTGCCTGAGATTCCGTCCCTGAAGCCTGCTCAGATGTGCTCCTCTCAGTGCCGAGGCGCAACGGCAGGGCTGGTCTCCACTCCCATCTGGTGCGACACCGACCCTTAGGGTCGGTTTTTAGGGCTCTATGGAACAGAAATCTCCTTCACTCCTTTGATGCTCAACTTCCACTGCTCCAGAATTTGTTGGGAGTTCATTTTACAGGAAATTCGTGGGGTGTGGGTTCAGAGCTAGCATGTGTGAATCTTTCTACTCCACCATCTTGGCTCCTCCCCCCAGATTTTCTAATTACATATCGTACTTGTGGGAAATCGTCTTAATGTATATCTGGTGGTTGAGCACAGAAAATGGAAATTCAATCTCTCTTTTCTCCATCTTCCCTTCCCTGTTTGCCCCAGCTTCAAGACAGTCTGTTGTTTAGTCATTCAATCATGTGTGACTCTTGGTAACTCTGAATAGGGTTTCTTGGGAAAGATAATGGTTTGCATATCCTTCTCCAATGGATTAAGGAAAACTAAGGTTAAGTGACTTGACTACAGTCACATAGCTAGTGAGTACTGATTCTAGGTCCAATGCTCTATCCACTAAGCCACTTAGCTGCCTCTCAAGTCTGGTAGCCAAGAGAAATAAATGCTATTTAGATTTATGAATCCCATGCATTTGTTTAGGTATGGATTCTTTGACTTCTTTTTATGCTACCCAGAGTTGCATAGCCTTTATGTATCAGAGGAGGGACTTAAAACTAGTCTCCCTATACTACCCCCTAAAGAAAAAGTATAGCAGCTTCTTTTCCATTATCTTATCCTAATTCAGCCACCACAATTTAAACTACAGATGCTCAACTCAGAACAAAATAGTGTAGTTAAAATAAAAAGGAGTAATGAAGACTGGAAAAGGGGATGGGATGGATGAAATTTTGAAATTTCCTAAAGATCACAGTAAAACGGACGTTTATGAGCTGCTTGGAATGAATTCTCAGACTCAAGTAATCTTGGTGTCAGGATAAAGATTTATTACACTTTTCAGCTGACAAGAATTCTTAGGGAATCTGTGATTTGAATGGGGTACAAGTAAAGTTTATATACCATATTCTATAATGTAATATGTGCTGAGTCTGCTGAGTCAGTGATTCAGAGCAGGGTTAGGGAGTGGTTAAGAAGTGGCTAGTTCTTGAAAGAATATACACTTTTAGTATCTGGTGTGCAGGTATTTTAGCCAGAGTTCATCAAGAAACAGCCCAAGAGTAGTGCGGCACTAAAGGGAGGTGTGGTTGTAGGCCTGAAATGAAACTATTTCAACTAATGGTCAGGACTGACTCAGCAATATCAGGCTGCTCCCATCAATATCTTGTTAGACAAGATAAATATAATGGAGTATACATAGAATCTTCATCTAGGGTACATGATTGCTCAGTGAGTAGTAAATGTTATTATGACCCAGTACACAGCCAGTTTGGTCAGTACACAACTGGTCCAAACAAATGAATTATATAGGTACAGCTGGCTACTATAGCAGGAAGAGAAATAACAGTTTTGGCTTGGGCAGGCTGTTCTTAGGCTAGGGAGAAACTTCCTGGAATAGTGTTTTGATGCTAGGTAGAAAAGTGATTTTAAAAGAGAAATGTCATTTTAAAATTGGGGTTCAAGCACAGGTACCCCAGCACCCCGTCAAGGTTTTTTTAAATCTAAATTTTAATAATAAATAACTTTAACTGAAATATATTTTATTCATTTGGAATGAAGGCCAACATCTGCTGAGGGCACCAGATACAAAGAAATGTCATATGTTGATCTTTCTCATTCTGACTAGAAATCAACATGGATTTAGATATTTATAATGTCTTAAATGGTTTGTGCTATGGGTAATAAACCTGACCATTAGGTACACTCCACTAAAAACAATGAATTCAAAGCATGTGGTGGGGGAACCCATTGATGATGAAAGTCAAGGGTATATATGTTGTAGGCACAGTTTCCTAATAAAAAAAAAGGCAGATCACACGTCAAGAATGATGGACAGTGATTGGATTATTTGAAGAAAAATTAGCCAGCCAAGAGGCCAAAATTTGGTGGTATCCAATTAAGTTCAGCAAAATTTTATTTAGTAACTACTATAAGGACCTCTGAGGACGCAGCATGGCATATTGGGTAGCTTGCCGTGAAATAAGGAACACATGGGTTGAAATCTAGCCTCTAATAAAAAATTGCTCTTTGACTTCAAGTAGGGTCATAAGATCATGGATTAGAGTTGAAAGAAACAACTGACATCATTTGCTCATCAGAGGAAATAGAAGCCCAAGAAGGTGAAAGTAACTTTAGTACTAAGTCAGATGGGCTAGCTTCTTAGCACCTGAGACAAGTCTAACACTAGAAGGTTGCCAAGAAAATGCATATTTGCATTGGTGAAGGATGTCAACTCATGGAGAATTTCCTGAGGAATTAAGTAATTTACTCATTTTTTTAAAGTGCATCATAGACTTTATTTAGTGTTACAGGAATAGTCATGTGATGATGACAATAATGGCATTGACATTCACGGGACCTTGAAATCAAAGTAGTCAAAAAGAGGATGTTCTAATGTACTATAAACTTTCTGTGTGGTACCACAGTTCTGGGATGGGAAAGCAGGCTCCCTTAGTCACTTTTCCAAAGGACCTTAACTTTGTCATGCCATATAACTTTTTTTGGTTTTTTTTCTGTTTTTTTTTTCTTTTTTTAATAAATTTATTTATTAAAGTGTTACATTCATTTTCACAAGATTTTGGGTTCAAAAATTTTCTCCCCATTTGTTCCCTCCTCCCTCTCCAATACACTGAACATTCTAATTACCCATATCACCAATCTGCCCTCTCTTCTTTCATCCCTCCCTTCCCTTACCCCATCTTCTCTTTTGTCCTGCAGGGCCAGATAACTTTCTATTCCCCATTACCTGTATT
>JAQQSK010014348.1:0-11153 GCA_028658325.1 Potorous gilbertii | reverse complement strand
TTGCCAATTGAGTTAGCCTATTTTTCAAGGTGTTATTTTCTTCAGCATTTTTTTTGGGTCTCCTTTATTAAGATATTGACCCGTTTTTCATGCTTTTCTTGCATCTCTCTCACTTCTTTTCCCAGTTTTTCCTCCACCTGTCTAACTTGATTTTCAAAATCCTTTTTGAGCTCCTCCATGGCCTGAGCCCATTGGATATCTATTTCAGATGTTTGGGATACAGAGGCCTTGCCTCTTATGTCTTTACCTGATGGTAAGCAGTTCTCTTCCTCATCAGAGAGGAAGGTTGAAATCATTTGCTCACCAAGAAAATAACCTTCTATGGTCTTATTTTTTTCCTTTTTCTGGGCATTTTCCCAGCCAGTTACTTGACTTCTGAGAGTCCTCTCCATCCTTGGCCTAGGTCTGCCCAGCTAGTGCTTGGAGTCTGAGATTCAAATGCTGCTCCCCAGCCTCAGGACTTTTGGTGGCTGGCCTGGCTGCTATTTGGGGTAAGATTAAATCAGGTTCTCTAGTTGTGGCAGGGCTGCCTCCCAGGCTCAGTTCCCTCAGGGGGTTTATGCAGAGACCTTCTGTAATGGAGCTGCTGCTGAGCTCCTGCCTGCTCTGGGAGCCTCTGGCCACCTGCTGTCTCTGCCGCTGCATCTGCTGCTGCCTCACGAGGGGGTCCCAATTATGGAGACGCCCCACTCCCCTCTCAGCCCATCTCTCTCACTGACCTGTGAGTCTGTGGGTGGAGGGACCTTCCTGGTCGCTGAAGATTCCGTCCCTGAAGCCTGCTCGGATCTGCTCGCTCCTCTCAGTGCTGCATGGCCAGGGCAGGGGAGGGCTCCGCTCCTGTCCAGTGTGTAATGGACCTTTGGGATCAGTTTTTCAGGGCTCTCTGGAATGGAAATGTCCTTCCCTGTGTTCCTGCGGGGCTTCCACTGTTCCAGAATTTGTTGGGAGTTCTTTTTAGATGAAATCCATGGGCTATGGGTTCGGAGCTAGCATATGTGAGTCTTTCTACTCTGCCATCTTGGATCCGCCCCTAATTGACGATTTTTAATTTTTCATTTTCTAGCTTTTTCAGTTGCATGCCCAATTCTTTGATCTCCTCCTTCTCTATTTTATTCATGTGAGCATTGAGAAATATAAATCTTACCCTCAGAACTGCTTTTGCAGCATCCCATAAGTTTTGGTAGGTTGTCTCATTATTGTCATTCTCTTGAATGAAGTTATTGATTGTTTCTATAGTCTGTTGTTTAACTCACTCCTTCTTTAGGATTAGATTTTTTAGTTTCCAATTAATTTTTGGTCCATCTTTCCATCGCCCTTTATTTCTTGTAATTTTTATTGCATCATGATCTGAAAAGGTTGCATTGACTATGTCTGACTTTTTTCACTGGATAGTGAGGTTTTAATGCCCTATTACATGATGAATTTTTGTATATGTGCCATATACCACTGAGAAAAAGGTATTATATTCCATTCTATCCCCATTCAATTTTCTCCAGATGTCTATCATATCTACCGTTTTCAGAATTCTATTCACCTCCTTAACCTCCTTCTTATTTATTTTGTGGTTAGATTTATCAAGTTCCAAGGGGGAATGTTGAGATTCCCTACTAGTATTATTTTGTTGTCTATTTCTTCCTGTAACTCCCTTAAGTTCTCCTCTAAGAATTTGGATGCCATACCACTTGGTGCATACATGTTTAGGAATGATATTATTTCATTTGTGGTGGTGCTTTTTATTAAGATACATTTTCTTTTCCTTATCTCTTTTGATTAGATTTGTTTTTGTTTTTGTTTTGTCTGAAATTAGGATTGCTCCCCCTGCTTTTTTGTACCATCAGCTGAAGCATAATATAATCTTTCCCAGCTTTTTATATTTACCCTGTGTATATACCCCTGTTTCAAATATGTTTCTTGTAAACAACATATTGTGGGATTATGGTTTTTAATCCAATCTTCTACTCCCCTCCATTTTTTGGGAGTATGAATCCATTCACATCCCAAGTTATGATTACTACCTTTGTCTCTCACTCTGTCCTATTTCCTTTTCTGTTCATGCTTTTATTTCTCCCTTCACCTTCTCAAGAGTTTTACTTTGAGCACTGCCTCCCTCAGTTCTCCCTTCCTTCTATTAACACCCCTCCCTTTTCCCTTACTACTTCTTCCCTCCCTTCTAACCACTCCCTCCCTTTTCTTTCCCTTTTTCCCTTCTGCCTGTAGGGTTAGTGAGATTTCTACGCTTAACTGAGTATACTTTTCCCTCCTTCACACTATTTGCTCATGTTCTCAGCCAAATATTGACTTTCTAACTCTTTATCAAGGCAAGAGACTGCTTCCAGGGTGTGTGTGTTTGTGGGGTGGAGGGGTGAGGTGTGAACACTGTCCTTTCAGGGGTTTTATATCAGTCACTGGTTTTGTATCAGTCACTAGATTCCCCACCATCTGTGGGCTCAGAACTACAGAAGCAGCCTCTGCTGCTGCTGCTACTACTGGCCATGGCTGCTACTACTGGCCACAGCTGCCACCACTCCCACTGCCATGGGACTGGGACTGGACCCAACCAGACCATGGGCTCCTATTTCACCCAGGTCTCACATAGTTTTCTCCATGATCTTTTTGGTATTTTGGGTTGAGAAGTCTGGAAACTGTCGCAGCTACTAATGATTCAGTCCCTTGAGGCCTGCTCTGGCCTGTCAGGGCTGGTATGATCCAAGCCAGCCTGTTCTCTGCTCCCTGCCCAGTGTGATAGGCTTCTCCTTGGTAACGTTGTAGGTTATCTTGGGCTGGAGATTTGTTTCACTCTGTCATTTTGTGGGTTCTGTAGCTCAAGAATTTATTTAGAGTCATTTTATAGATATTTTTAGGCCTTTAGAGGAGAGTGAAAAGAAGTCTCTGCTTTTATTCCACCATCTTGGCTCCACTCTCTGATTGGTTCTTTTAATTAGCTCTATTTTTGTTTGTCATTTATCTGAAATGGTGATTGCTACCCTTGTCTTTTTTTTTTTTAACTTTAACTGAAGTATAATAGATTTTGCTCTAGCCCTTTATTTTAATTCTCTGTGTATCTATTTCAAGTGTGTCTCTTTTAAACAACATATTGAATTCTGGTTTCTAATCCATTTTACTAATTGATTACTAATGGAATGGTACTAATCCACTTCCATTTTATAGGTGATCTATTCACACTCACAAGTTATAAGTAATGTGTATTTTTCTCTATCCTATTTTCTCATATTTATCCTTCTCTTTCTTTTTATCCTTTCCCTCCTCAAAAGTTTGCCTTGCTTCTGACCACTGCCTCCATTTATCTACCTCCTTTTTATCACCTCTCTCTTTCTCTTATCCTTTTCCACCTTCCACTCTTATTTTCCTGATGTGTAAGACAGATTTTTGTACTCAACTGAGCGTGTATGATGTGTATGCATGTATGTGTGTATATAGTTATATTTTTCCTCTTTAACCCAATGCTGATGAGAGCAAGGTTCAAGCATTGCCTGCTAGCCTCCTATTTCCCCCTCCACTGTAAAAGCTCTTCCTTATGCATCTATTTTAGTTGAGATCATTTTTCTCATTCTACCTTTCCCTTCCCCCTTCTTCCAGTGTATCCTGTTTTGCCACCCCTTTCTTTCCTTTTTAGATCATCTCATCTTAATAGATACACACACTTGCTCTTTGTCTATATAGACCTCTTTGAACTGCCTTAATAATGATAAATTTCTAAGGAATTACATGCATCATCTTCCCATACAGGAATGTAAACAGTTTAACTTTTCAAATTACTTCTGATTTTTCTTTCACATTTACCTTTTAAGCTTCTCCTGAGCGTTGTACTTAAAAGTCAAGTATTTTATTCAGCTCTGTTCTTTTTATTAGGAATGGTTGAAAGTCCTCGGTATCATTAAATATTTATTTTTCCTTGAAGGATTATATTCAGTTTTGCTGTGTAGAATTATTCTTGACTGTAATCCTAGCTTCTTTGCCTTCCAGAATATCATATTTCAAATCTTCCACTCCTTTAATGTGAAAATTTCTAAATCTTGTTTGATCTTGACTGTAGCTTTAAAATATTTGAATTATTTTTCCGTCTGCTTAAAATATTTTCTCCTCAATGTGGAAGTTCTGGATTTTGATTATAAAACTCTGGTAATTTGAACTTTTATATCTTTTTTAGCACGTGATTGGTTGATTCTTCAAGTTTTTATTTTCCTTTCTGGTTCTAAGATATCAGGGTGGTTTTCTTATAGACATACACACATGTGTATATATATATATATATATATATATATATATATATATATATATATATATATATATATATATATATATATATATATATATATGTATGTATACATATATACACATATGTATATATGTATACAGACACACAAAAACATATAAATAATATGTATATTTGAAATATGTCTGAACATTTTTAATGTGACTTTGAGGTGATTTAATAATTCTTAAATTGTCTTTCCACAATATATTTTTCAGGTCAGTTGATTTTGCAATGATATATTTCAAATTTCTTCTATTTTTCAATATTTTGACTTTTTAACTATTTCTTTATGTCTCATGGGATCATTTGCTTCTAGCTGCCCAATTTTAAGGAATTATTTTCCTCAGTGAGCTCTTTTATCTCATTTCCCATTTGGCTTATACTACTTTCTTAGGAGTTCTTTTCTACTGTGAATTTTTGTGACATACAATTAGGTCAAATCTGTTTTTTAAGGTATTATTTTCTTCCATATTTTTTGCACCTCTTTAATCAAGATATTAGTTATCTTTTCTTCTTTTCTTTTCTTTTCTTTTCTTTGTTTTATTATATATTTCTTTAATTATTCTTTGATTTGGATTAGATCTGGAAGAGATATTAGTCATTTCACTTTACATATTAGGAAATGAGGCCCACACCCACAGAGCTTTTTTTTAATTGATTTACTCAAGTGCTAATTAGTGGCATAACCAAAACAAAAACCTAGGTCTTCATATTCCTGGTAGAGCATCATTTTTACTCTGGCATCCAATGTCCATAAAATTTTTAATATAGTAAAGACTTTTCGAGCAATTTCCCTGAAGTGAGAATAAGGTAACTTCCCCTTTCTTTAGAATAACTTCTGACTGGTTCCCCTCCCCTTTTTTAACACCCTCAAATCTGCTATTTCCAAACATTTTTAAACATTTAATTTTTATTTTATTTTTCTCAATTACATGTTTAAAGATATCCATTTTTTTTAAGATTTGAGTTCCATATTATTTTCCTCCCTCATCCCACTCTCTTGAGAACACAAATAATTTAACATAGTTTACATGTGTACTTATACAAAATGTTTCCATATTGTTAGTTCTCTTTTAATAATTTTCTTGCATTCCTCTCATTTCTTTCCTCAGTTTCCTTCTACCACTGTTCTCTCTTTCTTTAACTCTTCCAGGAATTCTTTCTGACCTTGGGTATAATTAGCATTTTTCTTTGAGGTTTTGAGTATATAGTTTGTTCACATTGTTGTATTCACAATTTGTGCCCTGATCTTCCCTGACGCTGTAGTAGCTTTTATGTTCACGTTATTTTGTTGTCATTGTTTGGTCCTCATTTTTTTCAGTCCATTCCTTGACTTTGAATTTTATCTTTAAATTGATCATTTGGGTTGGGGGAGACACTGCCCCAAGCTTCCTGCTCTTTTGTGCTTCTATTTTCAGATATAGTTCTAGGAATCTACAAGTTTTCTGTGCTTCCAAGGTGTCCGATATGGGCAGAGATGTGGTCACTGCTCTCTTGGTCTGAGCTTTGACTTTTATCCTCCTTTCATGCAGCCCCAAGTGTTAGTTCTCCTCTCTTGGAATTGTGACCAGGGCCTCTGTTCCCTTTTGACTGAACACAAGTACTTCTCTTCACTCTAGAAACGTGACCCAATATATGAGCAATAGAATCATCAGTCAGTGTCTGCCACACTCAGTACCAGGAAAAGGTCCCTTGTTATTTCTTTCTGATAAGTTGATGAACCCTCTTGCCCTCTCTTGGATGAGAACTTCTGAAACTGCTGCTGCTGCTACTATCTCAGGCATCTTACCTCCAAGATCCTCTGCTGCTTCTGTTGCCACTTGAGCTTCTGACTGGCCCCACTTGGTGTCACAAACATTTCCTGTTAATCTACTAAGTTGTCTTCAGCTAGAAAAGCATCTCACTTTGAGTTTTTGTTGGCTCTGCTGCTCCAAAATTCAATGTAAGTTATTATTTTTAAATTATTTGGAGTGGAATGTTGTGAGAGATTTTTGGAGTTTGCTTGTAATCCACCATCTTGGCTCTCAATTTTTTGGAGTTTGCTTGTAATCCACCATCTTTGCTCTCAATTTTTTTTCAATTATTCATCTATATGCATATTCCTGTGCTCCAGGTTTGGGAGTGTGTGGTGGGACACAGATATAATCAAGACCCAGTTCCTGTCTTCAAGGAGTGCACAGTCTAGTAGGGAGATATGACACAAAGAACTACAATATTTAGCAGAGTGCACTAAACATATGAAAGATGCAGGCTAAGTACCCTGTTTGTTCAGGGGAGTGAAAAGAAAATATAGGAAGATTTTCCTCATAAGTTGACTTTTGATAATGGGACATGAAGAACAGTGAAGATATCAGTAGACAGCATTCTGGGACTACCCATCATGGCCTGCAATGGTCAGTGAGAAATTCCACATGTGGAACTTCTTGGAAAACTTGATTTTCATGCAGGATATTCACCATGGGTTGACTTTCATTTGTTCTGCACACAGGAGATCATAGATCAGCCTACAGAAAATTTCCATTTCCATAAAAGTGTAAGAACTTGAGAAAAACACTGGTTAAATATTGGTTAAAAATAAGTGATGTTTTTAAGTAGAAAGAAAAACCCTCATAAAATTACTTAATTATCCTTCTTTTCACTACACTTGTATGTATTGTGGCCTGGGGAAAATGGAATTAAGGGAAAAGCAGGGAAAGATTTTAGTTCATAGATTTCCCCATTGTGCGTATATGTGTATTGTTACGCATGTTAATCATTCAATAAGCATTTGTTAAATATCTACTATGTGCTAAGCACTATGAAAACACAAAGAATACATGGAAAATAGAGAAAGGCAAAAGATAGTTCCTTGCTCTCAAGGAAGTCAAAATCAAATAGGGGAGACAAAATGCAAATATTAAAAATAATATATAGGGCAAATTGATCAACTTATAAAAATCCCTTAGCACAATGCCCAGGGCAGAGGAGACTCTTCATAAATTTTTATCCCCCCCCCAAAAAAATTCAAGATAATCAACAGAGGAAAACCACTAGAAGTAAGGAGGACTAAGACAGACTTTTTGTAGAAGGTAGGATATTAGGAAGTACTTGCAGGAAGCCAGGAGAAAGAGATATGATGGTATATGGATTTAGAGTGGGTGAGTCAATGTCTAAATATATACACACATACACATATGTATATATACATATGTACAGACACACATAAATATATACATTTCACATGTGTTTTTATGAAGATAAACATGTGTGTATATATACATATGTGTATACATACACATATGTATAAAGAGAACATGTTTCTGTGGGTATACAATTCCACTTGTATGTGTCACTGCATATGTGTTTCACAGGTCTGTACTTTGTAAGGGTATTTGTTTTCCAGAATGAGTGCATGTATAGAAAGTGAGACTGGCCACTACTTAGGACTATTTTTTTAGTTCTGCCATGTTTGCTGAGATGCATATGCAAGTATATGAAGGACAGGTTTTCTAAAAGACTAACCAATGAGTGTAAGAATTCTAAGGACATAGTGATAGGATGAAGGCAAATATGTTTCAGAAATATACAGATGTTAACTAAGAGTGTTATAAATTGTGAGAAAATTTTCATTCAGGCTCTGTACCAAAATCATGAACAAGCTTACATTATCCCAAATCCAAGATTAGTAGGGATATTCCAGGCTTAGTCAATAAAAAGTGAAAAAATGGTGATTATTTTTAGGACTACCACCTTGTGTATTAAAACTTGTGTATTAATTGATTCAAAGTTCAATTAGGGGAGAAATTTTTTTATGCCTTTTAATGGATAAGTTGAAACATATTCATTTTCCCCTCAGTCTAATTGAGTACAACTATGCTGTAATTTTAGGTTTGGGACTTTATCAAGGTTCCAAGATGAAATAATTTTTTTAAATATATAATTTATTTATTTTTTAATTCTCAACATTCACTTCCACAACAAAATTCTCTCCTCCTCTCTTCCCACCCCCCACCCCAGGACTGCATGTACCCCATCCACCCCTTCCTCCAGTCTGTCCTCCCGTCTAATGCCCACACTTCTTCCATCCCCCTTTTCCTGTATTTTCCTGTAGGGCAAAATTGATTTTTATACTCCATTGCCTGTATATATTAATTTTCAGTTGCATGCTAAAACAATTTTAAAGATTTATTATTAAAGATTTGAGTTCCATATTCTCTCCCTCCCTCCCCACTCACTCTCATTGAGAAGCAATTCAATATAGTTCATACAAGTGTAACAATGCAAAGCACTTCTATAATAGTTATGTTGTAAAAAACTAACCACGTTTCCTTCCGTCCTATCCTGCCCTCAATTTATTCCATTCTTTCCCTTGACCTGTCTTCTCACAATAGTGTTTGCTTCTGATTATCCCTTTCCACAATTTGTTGTCTCTTTTGTTATCTTCTGTTTACTATCCCCTTCCTCCTTGCCTTCTTTCAGGGTAAAATAGATTTCCATATCCAAAGGAGTATGCGTTATTCCATCTTAAGTCAAATCCCATGAGAGTATAGCTCACTTACTTTCTTTCATCTCTCCTCTTTTCCCCTCAAATGTAAAAGCTCTTTCTATCCCCTTTAATGTGAGATGATTTGCTATATTCTACCTCTGCCTTACTCTTCCACCTAGTACACTCCATTTAACAATAAATTTTATTTTTTTAGGTATTCTTCCTTCATATTCAGCCTACCCTGTGCCTTCTCTCTCTTTCTCGTTCTCTCTCTCTCTCTCTCTCTTTGTATACACACACATATATACATACACACAAGCACACACACACACATGAACATATACACACCTACACATGTGTAATATACACATGCATACCCATACATAACTACATATATTCCCTTTACCATATTACTGAGAAAGGTCTCATTAGTTACAAATAACATCTTTCCATGGAAAAATATAAACAGCTCAACTTTAATGACTTCCTTAAATCTTTTTCCTGTTTACCTTTTCATGTTTTTCTTGATTCTTATATTTGAAAGTCAAATTTTCAGTTCATTTCTGGTCTTTTCAAGAGGAATGCTTAGAAGTCCTCTATTTCACTGAAATTTCATCTTTTCCCCTGAAGTATTATATTCAGTTTTTTTGGTAAGTGATTCTTGATTTTAATCCTATCTCCTGTGACCTCTGGAATATCATATTCCAAGCCCTTTGATCCCTTAGTGTACAAGCTGCTAAATCCTGTGTTATCCTGACTGTATTTCCACAATACTTGAATTGTTTCTTTCTGGCTGATCATAATATTTCTCTTTGACCTGGGAACTCTGGAACCAGGCTACAATATTTCTCGAAGTTTTCCTTTTGGGGACACTTTCAAGAAGTGATCAGTGAATTATTTTCATTTCTATTTTACCCTCTGGTTCTAGAATATCAGGGCAATTTTCCTTATAATTTCTTGAAAGATGATGTCACAGCTTTTTTTTTTATCATGGTTTTCAAGTAGACCAATAAATTTTAAATTATCTCTCCTGGATCTATTTTATAGGTCAGTTATCTTTCTAATGAGATATTTCACATTTTCTTCTATTTTTTCATTCATTCAGTTTTATTTTATAATTTCTTAGTTTCTCATAAAGTCATTAGCTTCCATCTGCTCATTCTAATTTTTAAAGATTGATTTTCTTCAGTGAGCTTTTGAGCCTCCTTCTCCATTCAGCCAATTCTGCTTTTCAAAGCATTCTTCTCTTTATTTGCTTTTTGGACCATTTTTGCCATTTGGGTTAGTCTATTTTTAAAGGTGTTATTTTCTTCAGAACTTCTTTGGGTCTCCTTTAGCAAGCTGTTGACTCACTTTTCATGATTTTCTTGTATTACTCTCATTTCTTTTCCCAATTTTTCCTCCACCTCTCTTATTAGATTTTCAAAGTCATCTTTGGTTTCTTCCATGACCTGAGACCATTGCATATTTTTTGGAGATTTTGGATGCAGAAGCCTTAAACTTTATGTCTTCCCCTGATGGTATGCTTTATTTTTCCTCATCTAAAAGGATGGAAGAAAATATCTTTTACCAAGAAAGTAAACTTCTGTAGTCTTATTTTCCTCCTTTTTGGGTATTTTCCCAGGCATTTATTTGACTTTTGAGTCCTTTGTCAACAAGAGGGTATACTACACTAGGCTTCAGAGGTTTTGTGCAGCTATTCTCTGAAATATGTCTAGGGACCTATAAGCTCTCAGTTCCTCCAAGATGGTGCAATAAAGGGAGTGGAGATACTCCTCTCCTGGCCTGCACTCTGGTCTGTGAGCAACCACAAGCACTCTTTTCTACCCTGGAACTATGAGTATGTTTCCCTCTCCACAGCCACCACTAGCTCCATCCAACCAGCACTAGTGCTTCCCCTTATCCAAGGACAGCCACTCAGGGCTGAGATCCAGATCAGCCACTAGATCTCTCAGGATCTTTAGGCAGAGGGCTCCAAAAGAGAATACTGCTGCTGCAGTCCCAAGGGCTACTGCTGCCCAGGAGCCAGGGGTAGGGCCAGACTATGCTCCCCCTCACCCAGGTGAAAGAGCTTTCTTACTGACCTTTCGAGTTGTCTTTGGCATTTGTGGGTTGAGAAATCTGGGTACCACAGCTGCTACTTACGATTCCGTGCCCTGAAGCCTGCTCCATCCCTGACCTTGCAGTGTGACCCAGGCTGGACTGTCCCCTACTCTAAGCCTGGTGTGATAGACCTTTCCTGTTGTCCATCCAAGTTGTCTTGGGCTGAAAATCTGTTTTACTTTGTCATTTTGTGGCTTCTGCTGCTCTAGAATTTGTTTAGAGTCATTTTTTTTTTAAATAAATTTATTTAACTTTTTACATTCATTTTCACAAGATTTTGGGTTCCAAAATTTTCTCCCCATTAGTCCC
>JAQQSK010014347.1:0-11153 GCA_028658325.1 Potorous gilbertii | reverse complement strand
GGGCAGGCAATCACATCGTGGCCAGAAGAAGTGATAAAATGATCCCCTCAAGGTCTCTCTCAAGAACTTTGGATTTGACTGTATAACGTGGGAGACATTGACATAGGACCACTCAGCATGGCGAGCCCACATCAGAAAGGGTGCTGTGCTCTTTGAGCAAAGCAGAATTGAGACAGCACAAAGTAAGCGTGGGATGCATAAATTTGGAATATCCACCTCAAATATTCACACAGACTATCTGTGCCCGACCTGTGGTAGAACATTCCAAGCTTGTATTGGTCTGATCAGCCACAGTTGGACACACTGAAATTTCACTTTATCATGGTGATGTCATTTTGGTCCTCTTCAAAGATGAAGGACAACAACCAACCAACCATTATGTTTTTGCTTAATTATTTTTCCTTGTTACAAGAGAGTGTTAAAACTGGAGGGGGAAGATAAGTATGATAGAAAGACAAAAGATGCCAATAAGGCATGTTTTAAACAAGTAAAATTTAAAGCAGCTACTTTGAACATCAGTGAATGATGAAAGCTGAATGTGATACTCACAAGTGCTGTGGGCTCTTTAGCTTAGTTTGAATAAAGGATGGGATTTTTTAAGGGGTTTTAATGAGATATTTTCCCCCATTAGAAATGTTGTATCCAATGTAAAGGAAGTCACGATATTTCCAATGGCTAAAGCACTTGGTTGTTTATCCTAAGATTACCAAACATATACCTAGTCCAAACTGAGAACAATTCAAATGAAAACATGACAAATATTTTCTTGTATTTTTTCATCTAAGGTTTAAGGATTGGTGAAAAAGAGCCTTCCCCAGTGAGCCATTCCCTCTGAGTAGCCTTTTGGACTGGAAGCCATACCCATCTTCACCCAGTTTTCTGTTGATTGCCCCAGTGGATGAGCGACCTAATCAGCTTTTCCACTATTTGCTATCATGAAACAGTGCCTATACATAAAAAGAGATGACTTCTTAAAGCTGATTAGAACAGACTAGATAATAAATTAGAAACAACTGAATTCAACAATGCTGTGTCCAACAACTCTCAAAACTCCTTTTTTAAAAAGAATTGTGGGGAAAAATTTAGCCAAAAATGAGTGTTAGGTCAACATCTTACACCATATACCACAAACCAAAAATGGGTAAATGACCTGAACATTGAAAATCACATCATGAAGAAAAAGAAGACAAGAAAGCTGATTGAGACGGTAATACAGCACAGTACCATTTTTGTTTTAAAATAATTCATCTTACCTTCAATATTTACTATCAAGGTGACTTCGGTGAAGTTACTTAAACTAACTGGTTCTCAAGTTCCTCATTTATAGAGGATCAGACTGAGGTCCTTTCCAGTTCTAAATTTATGGTACTATGATCCTATGAACTCAAAGCTCTAACTAGGTCACTGAGTCTTTCCTAAGGCATCAACTCATGTGAGAGCACTTCCTTGGTAAAGCAAGAGGGTCGGTTCCTTGGAAGGTTGTGGAACAGCCATCTAGGCCACTAGGGTTGTGTTGGTCAATGTTTAACGACCAATTCAGGACTGAGGGATCATACATACATACATACGTATATAATCACATGGCACACTTTTAGTTTAACCAGTATTCACTTTGGCACATCACCTTCTTAAGTTTAGAGATGAACAAAACCATGAATGAAGGAAGCCCTGAGTTTGCTGATTTTCAAGGTACAAATTTTCACACTGAAAATTTAACAATTGGCTCTCAAGAGCCAATGCAAGCTGGTTCCAGAGCCCCCTTGAACACCCTGGTATGACTCCTACAACATTCCTCTCCTCAGAGCCTGGTTGGAGCTAGGGCTACACTCCCACAGAATGGGACGAGTTGATATCTTCAAGCACAAATGGGATTATCCCCCATGGCTCTGTCCCTTCCCCCACCTCCCCACACATGCCTCAATTTGCCCCAGATACACTCACAGTTAGTTCTTGCCCTGTATCCCCCCTACTAGTATATCCATCTAAAACAATATAAATAAAGAGTTTGAATCCATTAGTGGCCTCATTGCATCCATCCTAACTGAGAGAGATTTTTGCAATAAGCAGGACAAGACTGTCATTTGAAAAGGGAGAAGAGATTCAAGTACTGACAGCACCCTCTCACCCCCATCCTGAGAATTAAGTTGTGGCAATAATGGAGAAGAAATCCATCTAGGGAGCACTGTGCCAAATGGGGGCTACCTGGGTCAAGTCAACTAACCTCCATTAGTGAAATCTCATTCATTAGACCTCAGTTTCCTCATTTGTAAAATAAGGAAGTTGGACTAGTCAGCCTCTGAGGACCTTTCCAGCCCTAGATCTAGAATCCTATACACTAAAGTCACTGTCATGCCCTGGGCCTCAGTTTACTTCTCTGTAAAATGAAAAGGTTAGGTTACGTGACCCCTGAAGCTCCTTCCAGTCCTAGATCTTTGATCAGTGTGGCCTTCAGGACTGACACTGGACCTTGTTCTGATACATATGAGTTGTGTGGCCTTGGATAAATCACCTAACCTCTCACAGTCCAAGTTTTCTCATGAGTAAAATGAGAGAGTTAGACCAGATGATGTTTTAAGGTTCCTTACTATGATGTAGAGGTGGGGGTGGAGGTAAGGAGAGAAGAGAGAGATGTTATTTTCTCACAGCACATGCCAACAAACAACCTCACCCTGAGACATTTTTTTGTAGGCAGCAACAAGTTGTAGACAGCAACAAGTCTCTCTCTCTCTCTCTCTCTCTCTCTCTCTCTCTCTCTCCTCTTCTCTTCTCTTCTCCTTCTCCCTCTCCCTCTCCCTGTCTCTGTCTGTCTTTCTCCCCCACCACACACACACACAAAGCCATCACTCCAAATGTCAAACAGATCAGTCATTTTAGGGCTAGGTTGTTTGTGGGCAACAGGCGGCTTTTAAATATTTGTTCTGATTACTTACCAATCACTGAAGAACTGGCAGAAAGAAGGGGAACACGGGTGGAGGGGTGGGAAAATGAACCGAAATCTTTCATTCTCAGTGTTTGCTGCCTGGAATCTCCCTCTCTAGCCACACAACATAGAGTAGAAGAGGTGACAACGGTCAGTCAGGTACTGAGTGCCTGGGGAGAAGCCAGCAGAGCCATTTGGGGTGGTTCTTTTCATTTCTCAGGCAACCTCTGTCTCCCCCAAAGATGGAACCATGATTGACTGCTGCTATCTTTCTCCTAAATACCCTCATGTTCTGTGGCCTTTAGCCAAATCTCCATTCCCAGGAATCTTGGGGGCAATTCAAACATTTGCAAGCCTATGAGGACTAGTCTTGGGAAACTTATTCCAGTTTCAGGAAAGGAACTTTGTATTCACCTTTTAAGAAATATATTTCATGAAAATAGACACAGTATGTGTTGAATTTCCACTCACCTCAAGGAGAAAATGCACTCAGAGCTTGAAAAGAAGTGTATTACTATAAAAAGACAACTGGAATTGGAGTTCAGAAACCCTCAGTTCAAATTCAGGACTCACTAACTGTATGATCTTGGGTCCACTCTAGACCTCAGTTTACCCAACTATAAAATGAAGAGGTTGGACCAGATGATCTTTACTATCTTACTGTCTTACTCTTAATTCTATGACACTTCATTTATTCATTCAAAAAGCATTCCCCCCCAAGACATATCATTTCATTATTGAAGAGAGTTCCAGTAGAGAAAAAACATCCATCTTTCAACATTGATCAGCCAATCCAGTCTTCCAGAGCCACCTGGGGTCCCAAGAGGTGAAATGACTTGCCCAGGGCTTTCCCATCAGTAGATGGTAGAGACAGGACTAAATTTCATGCCTTTTTCACCCTTTGGTCAGTCCTCTATCCACTACAACACCTTGCCCTTCAAGTGCCTACTGTGCACCAGACAGTAGAGTCACAAAGACAAAAATAAAGCACTCTCTGGCCTCAATTCATATTTTTTTATTCATTCATGTCTTTCATCTTCTCCACAGTTCAACCTTGGCTTTTTCCTACCAGGAAAAATATGTATGCTTTGGATACGACAGGGACATTGAGATTTGGGGCTGGGATGTGGGGAAGGTACTCAAATCAATGGAGAGAGTGGATACCTATAAAAATGAGAGAATCAGGTCAGATGGCATCGAAGGTGCCTTCCAGCCCTGCATTTATAATCCCATGTAATAGACTTTGTAACCCTTAAAGGGGTACGTAAAGTTTAATAGTTCCCACTGTACCAGACAAGCCAGCATGGCACCCAATGGGAGCCTAGGGAACCAGATCAGAACAGAGAGGTGTCAATGAAAGAATGGTACTAAGAGACAAAGTAGTTGTATGGTTGACAAAGACATACAAAGACAAAGAGGTTGATGGACAACCTTGTACATTGAAGAATCAGATGGCTTTGGAGGCCTTAGATAAATCACTAAACTTTTCAGGGCCTCAATTTTATCCTCTGTAAAATGGGGATAACGTTAGTGTCCATGCCTACAACACAGATTTGTGAGACTCAAATCAAATTGTACATGTAAAGTGCTGTAGAGACTTCAACTACCTTGACATTCTGACTGGAAGAGGAGGTGACCTCCTAACAGACAGGGCTCAGTAGGAGCATGAGTGGAAAAGGGAAAGAGGAACAGGGAAGACCAACACTTCTCAGTTTTGTCCACTCTTGCCTTGACTCAGATTTTTCCCAAGTACTCTCACAAAAAACAGAATAGCTAAGGAAAGGAATGAAATGAACCAATTAAAAACATTCACCAAGCCCCTACTGCATGCCAGGTACTGTGCCCCTGAGATTGGAATTATGGATAAGGGAGGATACAGCTGAATTTCCCCATCTATCCTTCTCCTAGGTGCACAGATCCAGAGCCAAGAGGGACCATCCCAGCAGCAGATATTTATCCTGGTTGGGACCATGATTGCAACACCTAGAACTTACTAGAACCACAGGTAGGAAAAGCATCTTAGACTAATATTAGTCCCACACATTAGTTTGTGCATATCTTTTTTGTACTTAACATGCTTATTGTCTATTCCATTAGACTATTGAGGACAAGGACTGTCTTTTGCTTCTTTTCATATTTCTAGCCTTCTGGGACAAGTGTTTATTGACTGAATAAATAACAAGATTCTTTATACCTTCATCACTGAGAACCTCTTTGATTGAGTTACAAGATCAATCAATCAATAAATGGTGTCAATGAGGTGTGAATAATTCACAGATGCCTCTAGTGAGTCAATCAGAGGTGGGAACTTGGTGTGAACAATTCCTAGACACCTCTGTTGTATCAGTTAATCAAAGGTGTAAACTGCGTATGAATTGATTGAAATCAGATAATGCCACACCAGAAATGTTTTTTGGTGCTTGAAGAGAATCCGTCCCACTCGGTGGGGCTCAGATAAAACAAGAAGCCAGTTCACAAGTCAACATTCCAATACCATGACAGAAGTGCTTCTGCCAAGCCCTTGAAAGAGTATCACTTGGGGGTAGGAAGAGAAAGGTCTCAGTCTCCTCCCCTAACTCCACCCTCCACCAGAGGATGACCTTGTGAATTTCAAAATGTTGAAAGATTGGGAGTGGGCATCCCTCTAAGGAGCAGCATCCCTATAACGATTCCAGCTGCTTCAGGAGTAGAGGACAAACACCAAAGAAAGGAAACTCCAAGGCACTGAACTTAGCTACACCAAAGGGGAACTTCCTGAGGACTCCATGAAACAGAAGAATTTTCAATAACCAGAAGCCATGAGTTACTCTTCGGTCACATGCATTTTCTAAGTTTGAGCTCACTCTTCCCAGGAACTTTGTGCATTCAAGGACAGAGCTTATCCCAGCTCCCCAAAAGTCTTTTGTACCAACTGTTCTTACCAAACCATCTTGATAAATATCCCTTTCTAAAAGCTAATTACATCAGAGCAGTTAGGTAGTGCAATGGATAGAGCACCAGTGCAGGAGTCAGGAGGACCTGAGTTCAAATTTCACCTCAGACACTTGACACTCACTAGCTGTGTGACCTTGGGCAAGTCACTTACCCCCAGTTGCCTCATCCTGGGTCATCTCCAGTCATTCTGATGAATATCTGATCACTGGATTCAGATGGCTCTGGAGGAGAAGTGAGGCTAGTGACCTGCAGTGCCCTACCTCACTCAAAACAAAGTTAAGTGCAAGTCGTCATTATTTCTCTGATGGCATGGTCTTTGGCAACTGAGGAAGAACACACACACGTCTGGCTGGCTATTAAACAATAGGGTATACACTGGATGGGGGCTTGTGAGTAACAGTAGACAGTGTCCCCCAATCCCTTTAGCTCTAGACCCCCGAGGAGAGAAGCAAGTCAAGTGTCCTCTGGATGCCCACCTGCCTATAAGAGTGGGACAAGAGAAAGTGAACCAGAAAGGGTCAAGTCAGACACACAACTGCTTTATGAATCCTTCTCCTTTATGTTGCCCACAGGGGCTTGTGCTTAAGGTTTTATGAATCCTTAGCCCAAAATAAAGTTGTAGACCAAGTCAAGCCATAAAGAAACATAATGGCATCATGGATGGAGAACTGACCATGGAGTCAGGAAGATCTGGACTGAGATCCTGCCTCTGACACACACTGGCTGTGTGACTCTAGGTAAGTGATTTAACCTCTTAGGATTACCTACAAGCTCTCTAAGATTATTCATTGCAGAGAAGGGACCAACCTCCATTGATGGAGGGAATTTCCTGACCAGGAGTTCCCTTGAATAGAAATCAGGTTGTGATAAACAAACACAAAAACAAATCCATGCCCTTAGGGGCCCCTCCTCTCCAGAAGCTCAGCCCTGAGTCCGTGTTCATCAAATACACAAAGAAGAATGAGGAGCTATCTTGAAAAGAAAAAAGAAGGCAACAAGGGAGAAGATCAAAGGAAAAAGAAGAAAAAATCCTACCCTTCCTCTGGAGTCTCTGTCTGCCCTTTCTCCAACTGGGCTGCGCCTCACACAGAATATGGGAAGGATATGTGCTTTTCCATTCATCCATGCCATTCATCTCCTCTATACCCCAATCCTTTTTTTCCCTACCAGATGAAAACAATATGTACATTGGTAAGTAAAAGGAAAGAAGTTCAGGGAAGGTGTGGAGCAAGGGCACCAGACACTATCTTTGTATCCCTAGCACAGTCCCTGTCACATAGTAGGCACTTAATAAATGCTTATTGATGAATGGATTGCCCAGGACTCTATCCACCCTCTGCTTCATGCCTCTAACATAGTAGGTGCTTAATAAATAGTTCTCTAAGTGAATAAACTGCTCCTACTGAAGTCTTGCCTGAGTGCCAAGCTTTCATACCAAGCTGCAATTCAACCGTAATTTCTAATTCAGATTCTACCTCATCACTGAGTCTGTGATTGGTGTGGTAGAGTGGAGACAGTGCTGGACTCCTCCAACAAAAGGGGTCTTGCTCTTGGTGTGTATCCTGCCTCTGACACAAACCAGCTATAAGCATTAACTTTCTGGATGTCTTAACTTTGCCAAATTAAGTATGGAATAAAGAAAGACAGAATGTGCAGTGGAGAGAGGACTGACAAGGGAATCAAGAGGACTAAATAATCTGTGATGTTAGACAAGTCACTATCTCTGGGCCTCACTTTCCTCCTCTGTAGAAGACAAAGGTTAGACCAGAGGGCTATAAGATCCCTTCTAACTCATGATTCTAAGTTAGTTCTTGTGAAACACCAGGATTTGTTGCCTGTTCAGTCTTTTCTGAACAGTTACCTTTAATAGCCACAGAGAGAGAAAGAGTGAGTGACAAGGAAAGAGACATGGAGAAATAGCCAAATCAGAGATGGATGAAGGAAAAGAGAAGGGGAAAAGGGGAAGTAGGAGGGAGAGAGAGGAGGAGGAGAAGAAGAAGAAGAAGAAGAAGAAGAAGAAGAAGAAGAAGAAGAAGAAGAAGAAGAAGAAGAAGAAGGAGGAGGAGGAGGAGGAGGAGGAGGAGGAGGAGGAGAAGGAGGAGGAGGAGGAGGAGGAGGAGGAGGAGGAGAAAGGAGAGGAGAGAAAGAGAGAGAGAAGGAGGGAGGAAGGAGAGAAAGAGGTTTGTTTCACTTTTCCCCTCATTTTAACCCCTCCCCCTTCCCCTAGTTACTTAGAAAAAACCCAGATGTTCTGGCCCTTGGCACCCACAGAGAACAGAGGCAGCTCAGACAGTGAGGACAAAGCAGAGGTGAGTGGTGAGTCCCATCTCCAAGGCCCCATTCGATTCCCAGCTTGTCAGCTGGGCTTTTCAGCAGTGGTGCCAATTATTTCTCCAGGTGGCCATGGATACAGAGAAGTGGGTGCTTGTCAGTTTGCAACGGGAACCTAATTAAATGATAACTTGGGCCTCCTGATTCCCAGTTGGTCTTTGGCAACACACAAGATGGAAAAGAATCACGAGGAGTCAAGCAGGAATCCTCTTTTTTCTCCCAGCCCACTCCCTTAACAACCGATTAAGCTCGAAGTTGCTACCTTCCTGCTCAGAGAATCACCAGCCCTGTCCTGCCAGGAATTTCTGTGTTGTTGTTGGGTTTTTTTTTTTACAAGAAAATGACATTCTTCATTGATTTTCCACATCATAAATATCATCAATTATATCATCAACGTGTTGAAACCACTTTTTCCTCAAAGGCCAGGCTCTTTTTTTTAATGACAGAGATATCAGAATGTTGTGTTTTTTAATCAAAAAATTACAGGCAGTCATGGTGCAAATGAAGATGGTCTGGATTCTGAGACAAGACACAAAGGGGGAAGAGGGGCAAGAATTGATTTCCTGTTGTTTTCTTTGGAAATTCCACTGCATGTATATCACTTTTCTGAAGAGAGGAACTGCGCTGGATTTGACTCCTCATTAGATAGAATGACTCACAGGCAGACAGATGAACTACCCAAACCTTTGTACCAAATAATCAAAGCACAACAAAATAAAATTAGACACAAATGTGAATAGTGGACCAGGGTTCTGCTCTCAGACTTTCATACCCTTCCTTTATCTGTTTTCCTCCACAGATTGCTTTCCTCAGAACACCTGGATGCTCTGGCCCATCTTTCTGCCTTTGCCTTGGGCCTTCTGACACCCTCATTTGACAAAGGTTTTCTTTTTATAAAATCACAGAAATAGAACAGGGAGAGACCTCAGAGGCCTTTCAGTCAATCTGTCTCATTTTACAGAAGAGGAAACTGAGGCCCAAGGAGGTAAAGTGATTTGTCCAAGGTCACACAGGCAATAAACATCAAAGGTGGGATTTGAACCCAAGCCAGCTCTCTTTCTACTGGACTTCATTCCAATAGAGCAGAGAATTACCAGGTTCCCTCTTTACTGGCACATCAACTTCCTTAATTTTAACAGTAGAAAGCTGGAAATAAGACTCATTCACAAGTTTATGTTCCTCCTTCTGCTGGATCTGCCATAACTAAGCAGCATGTCATTGGAGTAGGGGACCAGATCCAGCACATAGTAAGCAGTTAATAAATTCTCATTGACTTGGCTTGACTCTTTAGCTTCTTAGTTCCTTGGGGTAAAGACCGTATCCTTGGAAGATCAAAGTGAAAGGCAAATAGTAGGTACTTAATAAGTGTTTGTTGATTTGACACACTCTTCCAAGAGACAGGGGCGAAATGAGGCAAGGGGGTGCCATGTTGAACTTCGGTACAGTATTTTCCTTTGAAGCCATATCTGGAGCTAGTGAAATCTTTTTTGAGGGGTGGGGAGAATGGTTTTTTTTTTTTTTTTGGTTGGGAGCTGTGATTTCATTAGTGTAAGAAGAGGTTTATAACGACGCTGTCACTTTAAACACTTACTGTATGCCAAGTTAAGTGTTAAGTGCTTTACAAATATCTTATTTGACCCCATAACAACCTTGTGAAATAGGTACTCTTATTATCCCCCTCTTACAGTTGAGTAAGCTGAAACAGAGAGTAAATGACTTGCCTAGGGTCATATAGCTACGACATCACAGAGGGGAGACTTGAACCCTAGCCATCTTGACTCCAAGGCCAACTAGCTACCATTATACCACACTGCTTCCTTCTTTGGAATGTTCTAGTTTAATGAGAAGTTTATTCTCACTGGGGTAAATTAACCCATGGGGGGGTGGAGACAGGATGGTGGAGTAGAAAGACACACAAAGGCAGGCTCTCCCCACACAGCCCATAAAATACCTGTAGAGAGGGACTCTCAACAAATTCTGGAGGAGCAGAAGTGGAGAACAACTTCTGCTTGTGAAGGAGATTTCCAGACCAGGGTGACCTGAAAGGCCCATGGGAAATGTCTGTTGCAACAGACGCAGCACAGCATGGCACGGCTGTGGGAGGAGGACATTTTGGGGGCAGAATCCCCAGCTGCAGCAGCGGCGGGTTCGCAGATCCCTCAACCCACAGGTTCCAAAGGTCAGTGACACATTTTTTCAGCTGGCCGGGAAGGGAGAAGGGCCTTCCCATAGCTCTGGCCTTAGGCAGTGGCCACGGAGGCCCCATCAGGCTGTTGGTAGCAGTATCTACCTCAACCCCTACAGCAGCCCCATTCATTGTTGAAGTGTAAAAACCCTGGGGGCACTGAGGAGCTGATTCTTGTCTTGGCCTTGTGTAGAGGCCCTGAGGGAGCTGGTCTTTGTCTCACACTGAATGGCAGCCTTGCCCCCACAGGTTAACTGAATCTCAGGCCCCCCAGTGCTGGCTTGGCAGTGCCTGTGGAGAGGAAACTGCTAAGATTCTGGGCACAAAAATCCCTTACTGCATCCAGACCAGTACACGCTTGATTGTGTCACCTTAGAGGAACTGAGATCTTACAGGTCCCCAGAGTATACCCTGCTCTTGACAAAGGACCCAAAAGTCAAGTAACTGATTGGGAAAATGCCCAAAAACGGGAAAAAAATAAGACCATAGGAGGTTACTTTCTTGGTGAACAGATATCTCCTCCCATCCTTTCAGATGAGGAAGAACAATGCTTACCCTCAGGGAAAGACATAAAAGTCAAGGTTTCTGTATCCCAAACACCCAAAATAAATATTCAATGGTCTCAGGGCATGGAAGAGCTCAAAAAGGATTTTGAAAATCAAGTAAGAGAGGTGGAGAAAAAACTGGGAAGAGAAATGAAAGAGATGCAATAAAAGCAGGTCAATACCTTCCTAAAGGAGACCTAAAAAAATGCTGAAGAAAATAACACCTTGAAAGGCTAAC
>JAQQSK010014346.1:0-10000 GCA_028658325.1 Potorous gilbertii | reverse complement strand
ACTACTAACTAGCTTCAAAATGTACCATAAGCTTAGCATAAAATAAAAGCCTTGGATCTTTTCCTTAGCATCTTCTTAAATCACACACTGTCATTCACTCTTTCAATTGGTTTTCAAGTCATCAGCCTTTCCAAATGCATATTTGTCCCATATAATTTACATCAATCCATGCTACTGCTGCTTCCCATATTAATAAGGTGATACAGTTTAGTCAGTAACATCCACTGTGTACAAAGAGCTAGACTAGAGATGATGTGAAGAGCTAGAGCTATAAAAGACAAAAGAAATAACTCCCATCATATATAAAGTATACATTTTATCAGTCCTAAGTCACTTATATGTGTGTAGTATATACATATGCACAGAGATAATATGTAAACCTAAGAAATAAACATTAAAATACCTATAATATGTAGGCAAATATATAGATGTGCATGTGTACACACGTGTGTGTGTATATATATATGTGTATGTATATATGTATGTATGTCTGTGTGTATATATAGATATAGACATATATCTATATATACACACATATTCCTTTGCCAAGCAGAGAGGGAGTTAGGGATGCTGAAGAATGTAAAATATGGGACAGGTAGGTTAGAAAACATTTTATGGAAGAGTTCTGTTTGGAGAGAAGAGAAGGACATGATAATATGGAGAGGATAGGGAGGGCATGCTACATAGGGAGAACTAGCCTGATTTGGAGGTGTGCTTGAAGAAGATTTGTTTGGTTGAAACAGAGAAGAAAAGGTATATGCCATGTGATAATAGTATAGAGACCACGATGAGCATAAGGATTATACATATGTATATATGTGTATATATATATATATATATATATATATATATATATATGTTTGTATGTGTATGTATATGTGTGGATAGATAGATATAAATGTGTATGTGTGTCACAGTAAACCTACTAAGATTTTCCTAAGGGACTTTAGGTGAATAAAATGAATTGAACATAGGCATTTCTGTACTCCATTTTTATGTCAAAGACATAAATATGGAGGAGACAGACTGAGAACAGGAATTCAGAAAGGTACATTCTAGGTATGTCAAAGGAATAGTACAGACTTGAGACTAGTCCAGCTTCTAAGCTTTGGTGCTGTATATTTCTAACAATGGCGAATAAACGACAATTACTCCCAAGAGATTTGAACTTGTAAAATTCTTGCAAATTCGCAAAGTTGAAATCATCTTTAGGACAATGTTAGTGTTAGATCTATCAATATGACACCTCCAGTCCTACTGTCTACCCTTCACTCAGGCCACCATTTCTATTCTTTATCATCTGAGAATGGAACTTTGCTCCAGGAACTATCTTAGACTTTATATGAAAGCTTTGACCTTATTTTTCTTGGTTATAATTTGAACCAAAGAAGTTAAAGTTCTCTTAAACTTCCTGCATATTTCCAGTAATGCCATACAACATATCCCTCTTTCTAGCTCCCCTTGATTTTTGTCTTCCAAATAGAGAGTAAGCTCCTTGAGGTTGGGAACTGTCTTGCTTGTTTTTGTTTGTATACCTAGCACTTAGGATGGAGCTTGAAACACAGAAAACACTTAAAAATGCTCTACCTATTTAGAAATTGGTCATTATCATGTTGTCTATATGAAAACGCCTAGTCATCAGAGTCAGCTTCAAGGGACTTTTGGCAATAAAGTGTCAACTATGTCGTCAAGAGAGAATTAGCCCTGGTAATTGAGATTTGAGTTATAGACAGCAACAAATCTCTGGAGTTCAACTTGAACAACTCATCCAAAAGTATGTTGATAAATGTTTAACAATTGGTGCTCCAAAAACCTGACTTTTTTTTTACATTTAATATTCATTTTTAACATTTTCTATCACTTTCTTAAGTCCACAAATCAATGAAACAAGCAAAAAAAAACAAACCCAAAGCTATCTATAGCATTTGATGATTTCTAAGGTATAAATTCTCACAATGAAAATTTAACAACCAGCTTTTACAAGCCTGTATGAGTTGACTTTAGCACAACTTTGTCTGGAAGTCAATAGGTAACTTTATGAGAACTCCATACAAAAGAAAGGACTTCAAGTACCCACGAACAGAGTCTTGATCATATGTGATACCCATAGATTTACCTTACAATTTTTATATTTTATGTTTGTGCCCAGTTTTTCCCACAGATGTTGGTATTCATATGAGAGTATATCCTACACTGTCTTATGCTTTCAGCAAATATAATAGACTAAAGGGCAAAATCTATTTTAAAAATGATTGAATCTTATTGTTAAAGATTACTAGGGAGGGATGTTTTATAGCTCTTGCTATACCATTTGAGTAAATGCCTTTGATAAGAGCTATGTCTGCTGACTGTTAAAGAGAAGCATATCAGTTATGCTCATGAGTTATAGTTTTAAAAAGGCCCATTAGTGTAACCCTAGAGCTTGAGGGAACAGCTAACCTCTAAAAACTCCACCTACCACCATGAGTGCTGATTGGGAACAGAGAGAATGTTACCTAGGTATCAGCTAGCAGAAGAACTCCTTGGACTTTTTGCTTGGACTTTCTGAGCCTCCTGATTTCACAGCCAGTCATCTACCCTATCTAATATGTTTAATTCCTTATCTGGACAGCTGCTAGGTATGATTTTTATTCATAGTCAGTGTCTCTAAACATAACAATCACAAGGCTTTGTCCAGGAAAGGAACACATAATAATAGACTGTGGTAGATTTCCCATTTTTGGTGGGTTGTGTTGTTTCTGTAGAATGAACAATAATTGTTAGTGGGGGAAGGCAAGGGCAGATTGTTTCCTTTTCATCTGCAACCCTGAATTATTGGAAGCCCTTTAAAAAATCAGAAAGTAAATGCTGCAATTCTATTTAAATTCTGTTGCAAGGCAGGCTAGCTTCACTTGACTAGTCCAGACCTGTAGAGTAATCATTTCCTTGTTTGTTTGCCATAAAACTGATGGAATGGTGCTAAGGCTGTGCACAGCTCCTGATTTTATCATGTGCTTTGAACTTCTGACAGCCACACAATCTTCAATGAGTGCTAGACTGAAATACTATAAAATAATAACAGAACAAGAATGAATGGTGTGGGGGGGGGAGCTAGTCTTTGTCATCCCCAATTGTAGCTACCAAGAAATTCTACCTCTCCCCTGTTTCCCTTTCTATAATGTTCAAAAATGAGTGAGGGGAACCTATCATGGTGACATAGCAGGATACCACTGAAGAATTGCCAGCTGCAGTATTATAGGGATTGCCTTTGTGCCTCCCTCTGTGTGTATATCAGACTCTAAATACAAGGGAGAGGGCAGAATGCATGGTTAGCCCCAAATTGGCATAAAATAATTCTGTCTTGGTTGGATGAGATGCATGGGACAAACCACCATCTCATTTGGTCAGATGAACTGCATCCTTTCTTCTCTGCCATTTTCTCTTAAACTTAGAACATAGCTACAATCTCTTTGTTCCATTTCTTTTCTATATGTTTGGCTCTGGTTACCCCTGAATGCTGACTTGAGTTATCCAGGTATTCTGTTGACTTTGTGAGTACAGCTTAGGCAATACCTCTTTCTCTTCACTTCTTTCCTTTGAGTTCTATTAATTGACCCCTTATCACCAGTAAACACCTGCCTCATTTCTATCCTAAGGATTCAGGCACTATAGTGAATATTTACTACATTGTGTTTTTTAGTCTTTTCTTCATAACAGACAATATCTAAGAATGTACGAGTGCCATAGAGCTATTTTTGTGGATTCATTTTGTTTCTTTTATGGTAAAGAATTCTAATGTGAAGACAGAGGCTCTGGTTGAAATTCCACAGCTTTCCTGTATTTAATGTATTAGTCTGTGTATTCCCAACCTCTGTGGAATTCTAAAATACATTTCATCTGAGACCGCTCAGTGACTCTAGGCTAGGAGAAACCCATGACAATATCATGAGAAACATGTGAAGGTAAGGAACCCTTAGTCCTTAGTGCTTAAATGTCAGTGGAACTAACAAGGAGATTACTTACTGGTGTTTTTACATACCTGAACTAGAAAGTACAAAATTATTCCCCCAAAGAGTTAAATATATTCTTTATTTTTCCAAGAGGAATCGGCAGGGTCTCAGGCATATGACTCCAGCTGATTTTTTTTTTAATAAAACAAAGTCAGAAATTCTTCCTGACAGTTTTTGTAAAACAATCAGCTCAGTCTCTTATGTAACAATTACACTGATTTCTACTCCTGCCCCATCTTGGAATCAGGAAGAAGACCTTAATTCAGCTCTGGTCTCAGATACTTATGAACTACGTGAGCCTGGGTAAGTCAGCTTCCCTGAGTCTCAGTTTACTCATCTGTAATGTAGGGTTAATAATAACACTCAATTCCAAGGTTGTAAAGAGTTTTACAAACTTTAAAGGGATGCATAAAGAAATAAGTATATTTACAAACACATAGGCATTTATATGTGTGTGCATACATATATACACACGTTATATGTTACATGTGCTATATAATGTATGTATCTTGACTGTTAACATAAAACCAAGAAAACACGGTCTAATATATTTATAAAAGAATAATGTGATTGTAGTTATCTATGTTTATGCTTTCCCCCAATAGACTTTGTGCTCCAAAAGGGCAAGGATTATATGTTATCTAAATTTCACATCCCTACCAGCTTCCAGCATAGGCGTATATCTACAATAGACAATTAAATGTTTGTTGTAGCATTGAATGAATGAATGACAATCAACAGACTACTTCCCCTAACAATGTAGAAGGAAACAGAGAAATATGTCCCCACTTCACTCTTCTTCTCTCTGCCACGGCTAAACTTTCTAATTATAGTTTCTAATTTTACTCTCTTTTCTTTGACTTCCAAAATTGAGACTTCTTCCTGAAAAATTATTGAAGCTAGGTTTGTTTTGGGCAATATTTCAGGAATACATCCCAACTACAGAGAGATTATTAATCCTTCAGATGCAAACCCACTGGAAATAACTCAGAAGATTATGTATCTAGATTCTGGAAGATCCCTCAGGAGACATCTAGCATAACCCCTTTATTTAACAGATAAGAAAAGATCAAGTGACTTGCACAGTGTCATATGGAAGGTAATGTTCAGATGCTGGAGATGAACCCAGATCCTCTGACTAGTGCATGTTCTTTCCACAGCTTTCAAATAGCAACTTTGAAAACGAAGAAGACACATAAATGCTAGAGGCTATCCAAGCTCTTGTTTTTCTCTTTTTCCCAAGGACCACCTATTTTTTTTTTTTTGTTAGCCTGCTTTTTTAACGCAACTAACAGCATTCACTTGGAATGGCCTTCCCATTAATCTCTATTTCCTATATATTTAAGCCCAACTGAAAGTTCTGAAATCTGTGAACACTGGAGGGCAGCAGTTATGAATAATTTAACCTCCAGGAGCAAAGCCCTTCAGTGATTAATTCAAAGCTAGGCACCTGGTAAGCCAAGTTGTATAATTGTTATTGTTTATGTTTGTTTGTTTGTTTCCTGAAAAAAATAAATATATATGGATGGAAATCTGCATTAGGACTTTTTTTTTTTTTTTTACAAAAGATACTCATAAGGTAGAGGACAACAATGATTTAAAAAAAAATTTTGAGATCATGACATTAAATTGTCAGATGAAGGAACTAGTGATATTAAGCCTAGAAAAGATTAGCCTGGAAAAAAAGGAGATGGGAAAGAGGGCACAATGGAACAATTGTCTTCAAGTGTATGAAGGATCATAGATTTGCATAGGGGGAGACCCAGACATTATCCAATTCAACCATCTCCTCCCTCCCTAATTCCACTCCCCAAAGACTCCATTTTACAGATAAGGAAACTGAGATCCACTGAAATACAGGGATTTACTGAAAGTCAAATAAGTAGGAAATGATAGCATGGACACTCTAACACAGGTCTTCTGATTAAAATTCTAGTACACTCTCCTCTGCATCATAAGATCCCTTTCAAAAAGTTGGAAACTGTTTTGTGGTGATTACTGTTAATGTTCCAGCAAAGCTGAAAATATTCTACATTGAGGACAACTAAAAGGTAGACATCCTGACCCAAATACTTGGAAAGTTGGATAAGTCTATTTTAGATATGTCATTTAAGCTAACTAGAATGAGTGACTGGTTGCTTTGGACATGGACTTTAACAGGTTGGAGTATAGAGATAAGAGTAGATGATGAAAAGTAGAGATGGTAAAGATTAAAGACTAGTTAAAGGGGAGCAGAAGAATTCGGTAAAAGGAAAGAGTAAGGATAAGATATAATTTTTGTAGGACCTGTGCCTCTTAGCAGAAGAGAAACCCAAGAACAGGATTCCCAGGCAGGTTTCTTCCTTAACCCTTTCTTTTTTTCCATGGACATTATCTCTTATCAACTCTGAGGATTCTCTCTCCTTATCTTTACCTTCTAGCTTTCTTGTGCATCCCAGATTAAAACCCTATCTTCTACAGAAAACTTTTACCCAAGCCTCTTAATTCCAGTGCCTCTCCTCTACTGATTACTTTCTATTTATCCTGTATATAGCTTGGTAGTATATATTAGTTTACATGTTGCTTACTCCATTAAGTTTTGAGTTCTTCAAGGGTAGAGACTGTCTTTTGCCTTTCCTTATACTCCAGTGCTTAGCACAGTATATGACACATAGTAGGGGCTTAATTAATATGAATTCAGTGACTGACTTCCTGTCTCCATGCCTTAGTATGTATATCTAGAATGTTATGTCCCCTTTTCTCCACCTCTTGGTTTCTCTGTTACTTTCAAGACACAGTTCAAATCCCTCCTTCTGAAAGAAATGTTTTTTCAGGTCCCCTCATTTGCTAGTGCCTTCTCCTCTCAGATTACCTTGTAACTATGCTCACTTAAGTATTTGTGTGTTGTCACTTCCATTAGAATGTAACCTTCTTGAAGGAAGAAGCTCCTTTTGCCTTCATAGCCACAGTCCTTGGCACATAGTAAGTGAGTAATAAATGCCTACTGACTGACATATATTATATTCTCACATAACATCATCTACTTTTTTTCCCCAAAATGTCCCTATTCATATTAGGAATACTAATATCTTTCAGGTCATACAGGTTCACAAGTTCAAAGTTATTCTTGTCTTTATCTTATCCCTTAGGCCCTATATATCCAATCAGCTTCAAAGGCTTCTTGGTTAAATCTCCACAGTATCTCTTGTTATTTTATTTTTCTCTACTTACACACAGTACCTTAGTTCAGGCCCTCATCTGCTCTCATTTAGATGACTGGAACAGCCCTCTAATTTGTTTTTCTATTTCCAGTCCCTCCTGTCTGATATACCCTACATACCCATCAAAGTCATATTCCTAAAGCACAGATCTGATCATGTCATTTCCTCCTCAAAATGTCTATAGGGAGGAAAGTTGATTACTATATTTGGCATTTAAAGCCCTCCACAAACTGGCTTCCACCTACCTGATGCATTTTTTTCCTTCCATTAAAAGTGAGATGATAGTTCCAGAGTGTTCTATTTAGAATACTGTGTTCAGTTCTGGCCACTATACTTCAGAAAATAACTTGGAGAGAATTAATTCAATGAAAAGTGATCAGGATAGTGAAAGACTTTGCAAACATCCATAAAAGGATCAATTGAAGTAACAAGGGGTGTTTGTTATGAGGTTTTTTCTTCCTAAAGAAGAGAAGACTTTGGGGGAACATGAAAAGAATTATTATAGTATCTGATTGACTACTACATAGAAGAGAAGTTAAACTTGCTCTATTTCTCCCTAGATAACAAACCTAGGTGCAATGGGCTGAAGTTGTAAAGAGGCAGATCTTACATTAATATAAGGCAGGAAAAACACTTAAGGTTATTGAATGGGCTATATTTCAGAAGGTAAATGACAACAAAAGTTGAATGATTACTTATAAGGAATTTTGGGATATGAATTCACAGTAATGAATGAAGTAATCTAGATGGTCTTTGAGGTCCCTTTCTATTCCATGACTCCATGGGCATTCACAACAGATTAGGACTTCCAAAAACAGGTCCTCTTCAAGTGGAAAAAGGAGATGGAAACTTGGCCTGTGATATCCCTGCCAGTGAGACCAGTGCTAAGACTGGATTCATCAATCCTGTCACTTAAGATACTCTGGTCAGCTTTGAGTCAAGCTGAGATGTGACTATTGGGTGATGGTGAGAGTTAGACTACCTAATGTAATGTCTAATGTAGAGAGAAGGGCAGGGATGAAGAATGGGAAATCCCATATTCAAAGGATTGAAAGAAGGAGAGCTTTTGCAGTCATTGACCTCAGAGTGGTCACTGATGTGTAAAGGGTTTGGAAAGTGACTTAGTACCTATAAAGTATGTTCTGCTTGGATCAGATCCTGTTTGAATACACCAACCCTTCTTATAAATTTAACAAATACATCATATCAAACTTCTTCAGACTTGTGTCACCAGTAAACCACATAGATCAAAAGCCTATAGTATTTAAAAAAAGTCAAATTCTACCCTGTTGAAATGCACACAAGCCCTTAGCCAAGTCACTAACTTTATGCCAGTTGTTTATGTTATCCGTATTTAAAAAATCATTTTCTTTAGAATGTACCCAATAAGTAAATGTGTATAGATATAAGTAAATGTCTAAGTAAGCAAACCCAAATGATTACCTTTTTTCCCCTGAGGATCCTGACAGTTTTCATGAACACAAAGACCCCAAGCTGACCAGGAAGAGACCATGCAATCTGTAGAGCAAGGAACATTGCAGAGTCGAGAGGTCGGAGGAGCAAGCGCTGGGCATAATTTCTTGTCCACAGGCCTAGACACTGAAGGGAAAACAAATGTTAATGGCCCAAGTCCCATTGCTCGAGATTCTTAACTGATTCACATCCTTCATTCCTGAACATTCATCTTTCTCTCTCGGTTAGCTCCAGAGGCAAAGAAGAGAATGATATTTAGACTTGCCCCACCTCCAATGCTCAGGCAGAGGAGTTAGAATTAGAAAGAAATATTTCGTTTGTTTCTTGGTTTTTTTTTTTTTCTGTAAGCAATGATTATTTTCTTCCTCTTGCTGATAAGGAAGCTGCTACCCAAAGAACTACAAGGTCGCACATGGATAGGCAGTGCAATCCTAACTTGAACCCAAACTTCTTATTCCAGAAAGTCAGTGATTTGCTTAATCAGTGTACCAGGCAAATGATGAAATCAGTCCTAGCTACTGAATGCTTTTTTCCACTCTGTTTGCTTCCCAACACTCTAATTAATATTTCCAAGGAAATCTAAGAAAGGATCCAGAAATATCTTAGAAACAAACCTCTAAAGCTATGATTTTTTTCAATCCTGCAAAATTTCAATATGAGGTTATCCTGACTATATAAATGACTGGATTGGGATAGAAAAAAATCAAAATCTAGCCCTGAAGGCAGTTGCTTAGCATAACCAATCTACTGCAGTGATTCCCCTAGAGGGTGGGGCTCATGGAGGCACTGAAGAAAAATGGCCTGCTGAGCAAGAAGAAAATAGAGGATCTGTGACTGCACAACCGGCCTGGGGAAATCAGTTTCATCTAAAAGGGGGAAGAAGGCAAAGTACACAATCGTACAGTGGAGGATTCAGACGCTACCTAGGGAACAAACAAGTGGTCAGCCCGAACCCTTTCTGCTCTGCGCTTCTCAACCACAGGCTGTGCCGAGGAACCAATTTGACAAATAAGAGTTTTCCGAAGTCATTTTCTGCTTTTGAGGCCCGGAGCCACAATTAAGTAACAGCAACAAAAATGAAGCTGCATGAAAGCAAAGTATTGTACAATAAAGTGAGAAACAATTTTATTTTTAAAAAAATTAATAACCCCATTCCCTTGATATTTTTAGTCAGTTATATAGTCAGTCTACAATAATTTATTAAATGTATACTATATTTCCAGACATTGTGTTCAAGGGGCATTATAATACAAATGCATTAAAATATTAAGGGAAAACTTAAACTCTTTGCAGTCACAGCTATTATTAATCTTACACTTGTATGACTTAGTACCAGGG
>JAQQSK010014345.1:0-11153 GCA_028658325.1 Potorous gilbertii | reverse complement strand
CATTTATTAAATACTTGCTATGAGTCAAGAACTGTACTAGGTAATGAGGATACAAAGAAAGTTTTAAAAAAATGGAAAAAAACATTTCCTGCTTTCAAGGCATATAAATTCTAATGGAAGAGACAATATGCAAATACTTAGGTACATGCAAGATATAGAGAGAGTATGTGAAGGTATTCTGAGAAGAGATAACAACAGCATCTAGGTGGACCTCTTGCAAAAGATGGGATGCAGATTCCACTTTCAGATACTTATTAGCTGTCTGATACTTTTAACACAGAATAAATTGTGACATTTGGATTTGGTCAATGGTCTGTGCTTAAGGACCTAGAGGGCCACATGTGGTCTTGAGGCCACAGGTTTCTCACTTTCTGTGCCTCAGTTTTCATATCTGTAAAATGAAAGGATTGGACTCAATAGTTTCAATGTTTCCTTTAAGCACTGAATCTATAATCCAATGATCTTTTAATCCAGACCCATGGAGAATTTGCACAGTACAGATAGAATACTATAAAAGGTCATTTAATCAATAAATTAGATGAGCAAAGAAAAAATATCTTTTGCAAGTATGGATATAGGAAGAGTTCATGACCTGACAAAGGATAAAGAGGATCATAGGGGATGTAAAAAAAAAAAGTGATTTTGGTTGAATAGAATTGAAGAGACTTTCATAAACAAAAGCAATATAATGAAAATTAAAAGGGAAACAGCTGACTGGGGAAAAAGTCTTTGAAAGATCTCATTTCTAAGCTGTATATAAGGAGGCTTATCTGGTCATGCTTCCTATATTCCATACCATGTGAGTGGGTGTGACCTCCTTTGACTGGCTGCATAGCCAGAAGAAGCTTCATTTTTAAAACCGGTCAGACTGACGCAGTCCTCTCTCTTTCTGAGTCAAGCTCTTTTTTGTTACTTTCAACCTGCTGCATCCAGAGGAAGATCACAATTCACGTATAGCTTGGATGACATGAACTGAACCAGTAAGAGGGGAAGGACTTCCTTTTTTCTTCCCTCTTTTCCCTTGGCTCCAAGCAATGGGCCATCTATTTGCCTTGCTCTGTTTCACTCATCCTCAGTTTCAGGTTCCAGGGTTGACCCTCCACCTGATCTTGGAGTTTGAACAATGACAACCCTGAAACCAAGAGATTCCATGTAGGATACTGTAGTCAGTCAGTCAGACCCTCACAAAAGCTTGGAGAAGCTGGGGTGCCTAGAACTTGAACATGCCACCCTTCTCCTGGCAGAAGAGGAATGAAATCAAAGAGCAGAGTGAGACAGATGCTTTTCAACACAGCAAATGTGTGTGTTACTTGCTTGACTGTTTATTTATTACAAGAGTGTGTTTTTCTTTTTTATTGAGGGTAAAAAGCAGAATTAGAGAGGGAAAGCTTAGTGACAGGGTTGCCAAAAAGAAAAAGAAAAAAAGGGAGTTTGGTGCTTGAGACTAGGGGTATGTTATATAGGAACCAAGCTAAATTGTGAACCTAGTCCCTCCCAGAGACAGAGGTAGTATGGGGGTGGGGGAGGAGGATGGAGACTAGTAGATTATGCCTCCCATATGTTGCAGGGGCAAATCTGTATATTTTTAATTATGCCTTTCAAGGTAAATATTTCTTTGCAAAAGCAATCTTACTGTTAGTGGCTAAATGAAACTGGGGTATAGGCTCCACTCCTGTCATTGGGGTAACACCAGTAGTTGGGGCTAGGGTCATTTTCAGAGATCCTAGACACTTTCCCTTTCCTCCCTTGAGGGTACTAGCAAACCCTTGGGGAGGAATGAAATCTAACATACCTGGCCTTCAGGCAATGAAGGCTATGTTCATACGTATATTAGAAACCAATTCAAATTTATGAGAATGGCCATTTCCCAACTGAAAAATAGTTAAAGGATATGGACATGGACTTTTCAAAGGAAGAAATCTAAAGTATCAATAATCATATGAAAAGAAAATGCTTCAAATCACTAATAGCTAGAGAAATGCAAATTAAGATAACTTCAACCACACAAGTAGGAGATTGGCAAAAATGACAAAAAAAGGAAAATGACTAATAGTGAAGGAGCAACAGGAAAAACAGACTCATAATGAACTATGGGTGGATCTATGAATTTGGTCCTACCATTCGGGAAAGCAATTTGGAACTATGCCCAAAGAGTTATTAACTGTGCTTATCTTCCACTCAGTGATACCACAGCTAGAACGATAGTCCAAAGTGATCAAAGCCAGAGGAAAAAGATACTTGTACGTGAATATTTATAGAAATCCTTTCTGTTGTAGCAAAGAAATAGAAACAAAAGGGGTGGCCTCTCAATTAGGCATCTGCTAAACCAATTATAGCATATCTGTGCAATGGAATATTCTAGGACTATACGAAATGAGTAATGGGATGGTTTTAAATAAATCTGGGAAGATTTATATGAATTTAAGAAGAGTAAAGTAAACAGAACCAAAAGAACAATTCAAGTAGTAACAACATTATAAAGGAAAAACAGCTTTGAAAGACTCAAGAAGTCTGATCAAAGCAGTGACCAACTATGATTCCAGGAAGCATGCCACCCGCCTCCTGGCAGAGAAGGGATGGGATCAAGTAGCAGAATGAGACAGACGCTCTTCAACATGGCCAATGTGTGTGTTACTTGCATGACTGTTTATTTGTTACAAGAAAGTGTTTTTCTTTTTTATTGAGGGTGAAAAGCAGAATTAGAAAGAGGAAACTAGTGACAATATTGTCAAAAAGAAAAAGAAAAGAAACAAAAGGTTATTGAAACATTTTTTCGAATTTACCAAACAAAAGGCAGATTGAAGGAAATGGAAAAGCAGAACCCCTTGAAAGTAACAGGGATATCCACAAAATTATAGTGTGACTTTATAGCTCCTTAGCAAGGTCTTTTAACCTCCCACATCAGAACCATAGGATCCTCACACCGACAGCTTGTGAGATGCAAAACTCCCTAAGGCCGTTGCCCTGTGCACACTCAGCTCACAGGGAACAATATGCCTACAGATAAGTCGTTCCACATTTGCCTGCTAACAGATTTGTTTGTCATAAAAAACTAGCCTAGCTAGTTCAGAAAGACTCATCCCCTGAGTGACCAAAGGTGATGGATTGCTTGACCGTAATGGTTGTCAAAGATCGTTTAATAAGGTCTTTGAGATCACAGAGAGATAGGAATTTGTGCCAGTTTGTAGTACCCACATAATTATTCACGTCTCTGTACCTCTCTACCAGTCACATAGTGCTTTCGATGAATTCTCTCATTTGATTCTCCGCTAATTCTATGAAGGGCAAATATTATCCCCATTTAAAGACATAAAGACAGAAGCCATGAGAGAGGAAGAAGGTACTTGCTTAAGGTCACATAGAAAATTACTAGCATTGTTAGAACTAGAGCCCATATGGTTCCTGTGGGAGTAAAAAAACCTGTTAGATGGGAGCCCGATAACCTGGGTCTGAGTACCAGTTAATTGCTACTTGTCTTTTCTCTTCACCTCTGTTTCCTCCTCTAAAATAAGGGGGTTGGTCCAGATGGTCTCCAAATCATCTTCCAGCTTTGACAGTTTGTGTTCAGATTCTAAAGTCATTTTCAGCTGTGCAGCCTATGATTTTTACTCCTATGCTCCCAGCATGTGATAGAATCAGATGTTTATTTATATTCCCTCACATAGTTACTGTGAGAAAAGTGCTTCGTAAACCTTAAAGCACTGGAGATGTAGAAATGATTGCTGTTTTGTCCTTCAGTTTTCAAAGGGACCAGTGATACATCACAGGGTGATGTCTTGATATGCACTTGAACCAGATTTAAGTGAGTCAGAGTTGCATAAAGTCAGCAACCTCACTCTTTCTTCCTGAATCACTAAAGTCCTATGGCAGAACAAAAGTCAAGACACTATTGATGGCCCCAGATACAATGGATGATCTTAGTGTCTTCAATGTCCGACCAAGTTCTCAGCATTCTACAGCACCTGCCTCAGCCCCCTTCATAGCCATTGGAACAAATAGTTCTCATCTACCCATTCTGCTAGGGGGGAGTCTTCAGGTGCTTGGGGTACACATTCCTCTAGCTTACCAATGAGTTTGAGGTCCATCGGTTACCTTCAATCTGGTTTAACTCATCTGCATAGGCAGTTTAGTGTGTCCACTCTTCATCCTTCAGCTTCATGGAGCCATAGGTGAGAGTTGAATGACAGGTGGACACCCAAAGGTGGATGAATAACCTGGAAAAGTCTCAACAAGAGACTTGTACCAGAGGTGCACTCTTCATCATCAGTCTTCTACAATTATGATTGATCATTGTGTTGATCAAAGCTCTTAAGATTTTCAAAATTGTTCATTTTTACAATGTTGTTATATAAATTGTTCTCCTTGTTCTGTTCACTTAGCTCTGTATCAGTTCATACAGGTCTTTTCAGGCTTCTCTGAAACCATCCCCTTCATCATTTCTCATGGTACAATAGCTTTCCATTGCATTCATTTAACATAACTTGGTCAACCCCAATTGATCAGCAGTCCCTCAGTTTCCAGTTCTTTGCCATCAGAAAAAGATCTGCTAAAATATTTTTATACATATGACTTCTTTTCCTTTTTGTGATCTCTCTAGGAAATTGTTATTTGTGTACATTGACTCACATCATCTTAGATCTTGGTTATCTAACACAACCTCCTCCCACCTCACCTTGCATATCATTCCCCCTTACTAAGTATAAGCTCAGAGAGGGTAAGTAGATTCTGTATCTTAATTATTTTTATAACCCTAAATCACCAAGCACAAAGTCCAATACAAACTGGGTGCTATTAGCTATTAAGTGAATTTTTACCCGTAGGAGCTGGGAGGAAAGGAACAGGGAATGTAATATAGTGGGGGAAAACACTGGCCATAGAATCAGGAACACTTTGTTCAAATCCTAGTAGCTGCATGATTGTGATCAATGATCTTGTTTCCTCATTGATCAAAGTGAAGCAGTCATACTTACCCAAACCTTGGTAGTTTCTGGCACTCTAACTTTTAAGTGTCTGCTTATATCAGGGTGAAATATGTCTTTGCTGTAAATTGGAAATATCCAATTACAGAATCTAGAAAGTTCATCTAAGAATATCTAGAGCAACCCATTTCTGGGTATGAGTCCTCTCAACAATATCAGAAACATGGGAGTGATTTGTTTCCTTTTTTATAAAGATGGTTGGGTAATTTTTTATATGTTTTCCAGATTTTACATGTTATATATTTTACAGATAAGGAAATTGGCTTCATGATGTTAAGTGACTTGTCCAATGTCATGGAATCAAGAAGAATCAGAGACGACACTCAGATCCATGGGAACTCCTGAGATTCAATGAACCATTTCATTTTGAGGGCAGCTCTAGTTCGTGCTAAGTTTTTGCTGACACAGCTGAAATATGACTTTCTGTCACTTCTTCCCATTGTTTCTAGTTCTGCCATCCAGAGTCAAGCAGAATAAATTCGATTCCTCTTTCCTTTCCTCTTTCAATTGCTTGCTCTGTTGCTATTCAGTCATTTCAGTCATGCTCAACTCTTCACAACCCTACAACTCTGGGCAAAGAGCCTGAAATAGTTGGCCATTTCCTTCTCTAGGTCATTTTACAGATGAGGAAATTGAGGCAAATAGGGTTAAGTGACTTGGTCAGGCTCATGCAAATCTGAGGCCAGATTTGAACTCAGGTCTTGCTGACTCCTGGCCCAGTGCTCTATCCACTGAGTTGTGCAGCCATTAAATGCTTCTAATTACTTTAGCTAATCTTTGCCCTTATTGAACAGCTAGGATATGTTAGAGGAAGAATTTTAAGTCAAGCCCAGTACAGCATAACCTCAAGTCTCCTCACCAACATGGTAGCCCTATTCTTGACACTCTCCAATTTGTCAGAAGTGTACACCCACAAGCAGAGGCTCCATTTGAGGTCCCAGGATCACAGGGGATAAACTTATTACAGATGAAGAAAATGAGGCCCCAAAGGGGAACTAACCCATAGAGATGATATACCTAGAAAGTACATACTTGGTGGAATCTGAATTAAGGTCTCCTGAACTCAAGCACTGCTACTGTGATCTTAGGCAAATCACTTATCCTCTATAAGCCCCTGCTTTCCTCGGCTATAAAATGAGGAAGTTGGATTAACTTTAAATTCTTATGTCTTATGACTTCATTTGGAGAACTGTGTTGACAGTTTTTGACTCAGTGATCTCTATGAACCCTATCTTTTCTAAAGCCTATCATCCCACACAGTCTTAAACCAGCCCCAAGCTAACACGGCAGTGGTATGCCACAGAGTCTCCAAATTGTTACTGCCCTGCATGGGTAAGGAGGTGAAGGTTTTATCTGAGATGTTAACCACAGCTCTGAAACACAACTTGGCTTTTCCAAAGATGACATGCCTGGTTCCAGATGGCTCCCTGTGCATTCCCATATTCGTTAGCATGCTAATTTATTCTGACTTTTTCAGAGGCTGCTTAACACCCAGGGGCTGAGGTACCCACCTCACTGCAAGGGCCTACAGAGACCCAGCTTGGTTTCCAGATGGAAGAGGGATCTGTCCTCAATTGCTGTCATTAGAAGCTGCAAATAACAGTGGAAATTCAGCCAGAATAGGACATGTTTTGAGTGCTTCTCTCTGATGGACTATGATTTCACCTCCAACTGTCCTGGATTGCAGAAAAGGCTTACAGTGTGCCTCTCAAACAAATAAAAGAACGTTTCTAAAATTTTATCTTAAAATTATTCAAATAATTATTAAATGTATATTTTATACAAAGCTAGAGGGACAGCATGAGATAGAGGGTAGGGAGCCAGCTTTGGAGTTCATACAGCCAGTGTCCTACCTCTTATACCTACTGTTTGTGAGACCTTGGAGAGTCAAAACTCTCTAAGACTTTAGGTCATAAGTGAATTGGGAATCTCATCATTACAAGTGTCCCTTACTGATAAAATCACAGATTCAAGTCCAATTATTCTAGAAAGTAATCAGGAATTATGGTGAGAAAGTGCCCAATATATGCATACACTTTAACCTACAGAATCAAGAAAAATATGTACAAAATATAAATAGAAAGAACAGGAAAAAAAATGAGAATTGAACGCTACATAATATAATGGCCCAGACTGGCTCTGAAGAAGATATATGAGAATGCATCTCCCTTCTTTGTAGAAGTGTGCTTGGAGGGGGAGACTGAATATACTGTCAAAATCAGTAACTAGTTAATTTTGCCGAACTGCTTTTTCCACTCCTTTTTCATTCTTTGATAAAAGGATGATTCTTTAGGTGGGAGTAGTATATTGGAAAATGAAAACATAAGGGAAAAGATAGCAATAAAGTTACTTTAAAATAGAATAGTACAAAGAAATAACAGCCTCCCTTCCCCAAAGAACAAAGCTTTGGGACAACTAGAGTCCAAAGGACAGTCAAAAACTGTTTCATTTCTTTGTGTCCCCAAGGCCAAGAACAGAGTCTGACACAAAATAAGCATTTAATAAATGCTTTTTGAATGAGTGAATCAATCAATCAAGAGAAGAAACTGTGTGTCCCTTGGATCTATTTCCTCTTCTGCCTTTCACCAAATAGTCTGGAAAATCAATATCAATCAACTATTTATGAACATCTACATAGCAGGAGTAATAGGGGACCCCCTGAGTTTCTGGACTAGGGCATGTTCCCATGGAGCTAGACATGCCCTCTGGGGAGGAAACAGAATGGCCAAAGAAGGCAACTAGGAGCTGTGACTTGCCTAGGCAAGCATGACTCCTACCATCCTGTGTTTGTCCTGCAAGCCACCATTGCCTTTGGAATGGAAACTGAGGCATGAGGGTAAGCTTGGTGGGGATGAGGGAAGAAGAAAGAAGAAACCCCCGTTCCTTTTCCCTTCCTGGAAGTTCAAGGGATAGAAAGTGCTGGAAAGGAGTCCCAAAAGAGAAGAGCCTTAGCCCCTCATATAGGATAAAGATCCAGGAGATACCTCCACAACAGCTGTCCATCCTGCTCAGATGCTCAGTCATAGATCACACATCTCTAGTAACAGGGGACTAAGCAGGAGTTCCTTATGCTGTCCCAGCAAAGTGCACATACATTAGGAAAGCTCATGCCCAGTTCTATCAGAGGTGCCCTAGTCTAACAAATAAGGGAATTCTCTCACCATCTTTACTACATATAAAAAGGGATCACATGTCCACTGAAAACATATCTCTAGCAGTTCCCGCAGAAAATGCTAACATAAAATGTAAAGAGAAGCATCTCAGTAACACAGAGTTACACAGGCAACGAATTAGAGAGCTGGAATTTTAACCTAGGTTCTCTATTCTGGGAGGTGCAGTTGTCAGTGCACTAGACTTGAGATTTTGAAGACCTGAGTTCAGATACAGCCTAGGACATTTACTGTAATCCTGGGCAATTGACTTAACCTCTCTCAGCCTCAGTTTTCTTATCTGTAATATGGGGACAATCTCCCAGAGTTGTTGTGAGAATTTATCTAATTTTAATGAGATAATATTTGTAAAGTACTTTGCAAAGCTTAAAGGGATATAGAAATGTTAGCTATGCTTATTAATAGTTGTAATTTATTTATTTGTGTGTTTAGCTATTCATTCGTTGCTCATCTGTTTGTTCACTTGCTTGTTTATTCACTTATTTCTTTGTTTGCCGCTTATTTATTTATTTATTTGTTTATTATTGCTTTTCCAAGACCACACTACCTTCCTCTGGGACAAACAATGCAAATAAATATAAACAAAGACATAAAAGAAAAACCTAAGTGGATCCACAGAGGTAAACTATTGCCCAGAGATCTCATCATCTTAACTCCCTCAATCCTTTGAAAAAGAACGAGGTAACTAGAACTTGAGTAGCAGCATAGGTGGCCAGCCTTACAAAGAGCCCTACTTCTCTCTCTGCTCTCCTCTTTTAGCTAAAGTTAGCCCTAAAATGACTGGGATGGAAGTGGCAAACCACTTCAGGATCTTTCTCAAGAAAAACCCAAATGGGGTCACAAAGACTTGTACTTGAATTAAACAACTGAACACCAACAACTGCAGCCATGTGATACAAGGGATAACAGTAGGCACATCATTAAGGTTTGCAAGATAGAACTGAATTTAATCAGTTTGTCTTTCTCTTGAAAATTGTGAAATGCAAAGGAAAAGCATCTTTAAAAAGCTATGTTGGGTTAAAAGAGAAAAGCCTTGCTATACCAGAAACAGCCAGTATAGTAACAAAAAGGCTGGATTTGGCACTAAGAACCCTAATCTCAAGTCTTGGCTCTGCTACGTACTACATATGTAACCTTGGCAAATTATTTGGCCTCTAAGGGTTTCTGTCCTTGCATCTATAAAACAAAAGTTCACTAATAAGCATTGATGCAAAAATATTGACTATATGTTAGCAAAGAAACCACATGTTCAAAAAATGATTCATTATGACAAGATTGGATTTTTACAAGGAATGAAGTGATAGAGTAATGTTAGGAAAACTCTAAATATATCATATTAATAGCAAAAACAATAAATATCACATGACTAGATCAATAGATGTATAAAAAGCCTCTGACACAATACTGATTTTTAGTGATGTTTAACTCTTCACGACCCTATTTGGGGCTTTTTTGGCAAAGATACTGGAGCAGTTTGCCATTTCCTTCTCCAGCTCATTTTATAGATGAGAAAACTGAGGGAAACAGATTTTAGTGATGTGCCCAGGGTCACACAACCAGTAGGTGTCTGGGGCCAGATTTGAACTCATAAGTATCAGTCTTCCTGGCTCCAGGTCCAGTGCTCCATCCACTGAGCCACCTAACTGTCAAATGACTACGGTACCATAAATGGCAAAATCACCACAAAACAATCAAAAGTTAATTTTACAAAATATCAAATAACAAACATGTTTCCTAAAAAAGATATGGGGACTTTCCTTGGTAGAAGTGGCAATATTATTTTTTCCTCTACTTTTTCTTCTCTTTTTTCTTTAAAAATATTATTTATTATATGGAACAGCTCCCTGGGAGCAAAATCAGGAGAGATGCTATGAGAAACTTTAGTAACAACCCCCCAAAAAGATATCAATAAAATTTATCATTAAAAAATTAAGGGTAGCTATCCTAGAGATTTAACTGGCCCCTGGGACTAAGGCTGGAACCATTGACAGATTCCTGGTTGAGTAAGTACAAAATCCAACACACTTCTGAGCAGCGTGGCACTGTAGCAAAATGTAGACTTGGGAAGTCATAGTCAACCTAACCTAAACTGCATCCTTCCTAAACATGCTTTTCATGCTATTCTTAGGTAAGCTTCCTTTTGTAAATTGCTTAGATGGTACATGAGAGTTTCACTTTTTTTCATTCCCAAATCTGATTCTTCTCTAAAGCACTTACCTGGTGAGTAGTAGACATGTATACATCTATATACACCAGGTTTACCTCCAGGATACAGAGAGAGAAAGATGGAGAGAAACTTGTAGTCACATGCCAAACCCCACTCTGAAAACTCCAAACCTATCAGAGTGAGGGTAGATTAAATGTGTACTCTAGCCCAGAGAACAAGTATAGGGGTCCACATCACACCCAGGTTACATTAGGTAAGATATTGACAAGTTAGAGTGAGTTCAAGTTGCTTCTGAGAAGTGTAACTTGGCATTGAAACTATGTTTAGAATGATAGGATGAAAGAACTACATATATTTTTCCTGAAGAAGAAAAATATGACTTAGAGGGGACACAATAATTTGTCTTTAAATAGAGGGAGGGCTTTCACATAGGACAGGGATTAGATTTACTATTTATTGTCCAGAGCTCAGAGCTAGGAATAATGCAAAAGCTGATAGTGGATCAATAGGAGAAAAAGCTTCCTGTTTTAAAAGCATCATGGGAGGCCTCAGGAGGACCCACGAAGGTGAACACTGATGGGGACCTCGGAGCGTATTTAATCCGAGACCATCTTTTTACATGTGAGAAAACCATAGTGGAAAGTAGTGGGTTCTCATCACAGCAAGTCAAGGGTGAATGAACATTTCTATAGGAAGTAAACTACAGGTTAGACTGGATGACCTCTGGGTCTGAGATGACTTCCTGATCTAGGATTCTATAAAGCACCTCTAAAAAAAAAAGTAATAATTCTCCACATAGTTTATAATCTTAGGTGGCCAGGACAACTCCTCCCCTCC
>JAQQSK010014344.1:0-11154 GCA_028658325.1 Potorous gilbertii | reverse complement strand
AAAAAAAGACAAGCTTTATACTTGCTTAAACCACAAAGAAGAGGAAAAGTTTCCAGGAAAAATGAGATTTGGAAGGGGGTATTATAAGAACTGACTGATTCGATACCTTGACCTGAATGATCAAACTGATTCCTGAAATCAGGAAACTTTTAAAATTTTCCTGAACAGATTTTGTCACACAGGATATTCTTATGGTGGGATTGTTGTCATAAGGAGATAGTAAGGAGATGATATAATGTATATTATATTATATATGATATATTATATATAATATAGATTAAGATAATGCTTAACAAAGATGGAGGAAATTGTGCTCAGTTTATAATGCAGAATCCCTTCCTCCTTTTTATGCCTTTAAGGCATGACATTTATTCTAAGGAAGAAAGTTCCTACAAACAAGGATTGATGGAAAGAGAATTGAGCTGAGGGGGAGTAGGATATGGGAGGTAGTGGAACTCATAGTTTCCTAACTCTCCCAGAACCAGAATCCAGGAAAAGATAGTGAGTCATAGCAGCTGCTTGATGCTTCAGAGCTGGTTACAAGTGTTACACCTTGATAGTGAGTAGAGAGCACTAGAGGCAGATGTTGAGATGGTGGGCATATCTCATAATAACCTAGAAGTTCAGTCAGTAATTTCTTGGCTACTGTGGAAGGGTCTGTCTTCCTACAAGAAAAGGCTTCTACCCATCCTTAAAAAGAGTCTCTTAACAGTAGAACACATTTATACCCTTTCCAGGGTGGCATTTCAGTGAAATCCATTTGGATACTGAAGTTGACAAAGGGACCCTAAGGTTTTTGTCATGTCCCCAAGTCAGTTTTTACTCTTTTCCCTGGTTTATGTTGCATACAAAAATGACATTGTTGGCAAACTAATCTCACTATCTGTGTTACTTCTAGGACTTTCCAATACCTGAGAGATTCAGCTATCACCCCCTTTAGTTGGAAGATAGTCTAGAAGCAGTTCAGGAGGCCTATTCATGTGCCAGGGCAGGTGACTGAACTATTACAAAGTGATTGGACAAAGGCAAGGGTGCACAATTGGCCCAAGGAAGAAGGGAAAACTGAAAGGTGTGACTATAGTCACCAAGAATTACAACTTTTGCTGGAGAGTCATGCATGAACATTTCCCATAGACACAGTGTCATTTAAGAAAGAGTAGTGCTATCATTTGTAGCTGGAGAGGTTTGACATCAACATCAATAGACATTGCATCAAGGAAGAAACACAATCAGAAAAATAGATGTCCATGAGCAATAAGGAATCCCTAGTGTTTCCAAGTTGTATAAAGTTGTGATTCACCAACTTCATAGCAAAAACTTTTTCCCTTGGACATTCTTCAATTCTCTGTTTGATTTCAGGTTAAGAGTCATAGTTCACAGCTAATCATGCATCAAATTTCCACATGTATCGCCAAGACAGTATACCCAGCAATGGTGATTACTATGAACATGCCAGTTGCAAAGTATAACAGCCTTTCCATATAGAGGGCAGAAGAAAAACATTTATTCAGATATCAGAAAGCCAGATCTCAGGACCAGAAAGCAAAGTTAGTCATAGGAACCAAGAAGTCCATACAGGTTATCACTGCAGGGGGCAAAACCATTCCCAAGCCTCCCTGCCCCCTGTTCGGATCTTCCCACAAACATTCATGAGCCTAAGCTGTGCCTGCCTGCCTGTATCCTTCCTAACTCTGACTAGACTGACCAACTTCTTCCCAGCTCTGCTCCACCCTTCCTGTTCCACCAGTTCAGCAAATTCCTCCCATCACATGTGACTTAGGCTTCTATGTGATCTAAGCAGGTCACATGGGTCTACTAATGAATATGAAAGATTTTGACATTTACATTACCATTACACCACATTATTCACAACCCCATGAATAGCCAGGCTCAGAATTAGCCAAATAGGAATATTCCTGTTTTGAAAGGGAATAGCACAAAGAAGAAACTGAGTCAGAAGGCTCCTACCTTTCCCTATGTAGGGTTATCCCCTCAACTTCCTCAGGCATGGGCATCCCCTTTCAGTCCACACTCCTTCTGGGCAGTACATGGAAGTCTTCTTAAATGGTAAATGATTGGCTCAATGACAATTTATACAATCATATCTAAAAGCAAAATTTAGAGTAATATCAAAATATCATCCAAAGAGATTTTACCTTAAATAGCAAAATTTCACTAATCACAACTTAGTGGTAAGCTATTATTACTATTTTTCTGATGTTGCACAAACAGTTAATGAGCACATATAAGGAATCATATTTATCCTTCATTTATAAATTAAGAATAATCCCATTCTGGAGTTTCTCACATATGGTGAATGTATGATAGTTCACTCAACAACCCCAGAAGAATTCTGACTACATTAAGCCTCTGATCTATTTTGCCTATTCACCTTAAGACATAATGAAATCTTTTAATCTATGGTCTTTTGTTGCCAAGTTGGTTCAAATATATAACTTCATTACATACTACTTATTAACAGGTACTATTTCATAATTTTTGTAATTGATGGTCAAATAATCTCAGATAAAACTCACTCTTTACTATATGCAAACTTGCAGGTCTCTCCATTTTGACTGGGAGTGGCCCTAGTTTCTCAAACTTCATTATTTTAGAATTTTATAGCGTGCTATCAATAGTTTCTCTCAAAATTATGAACTTGCATGAATAGAAAGTCCCATGAAACCTAAGAAATAAGGACAACTTAAGAAGTCTTCACCACTTTTTTTCTCCCACACAGTAAGTTCTTCTTCGTATTATTCATTTAAAAGTAAAATATACCCAATTAAACATTTAAATTTTCAAACACTATGACCACATTCTTTAACAGCTCAGTTTACAGTCTAACAGCATCCGGATCAAAAGAAAGGTTACTTTTCTATTAATTGTAACACTCTCTAGCTGTCATGTTTCAAGTTTATGGAATTTCTTATATGATTAATTCCTGAAAAATAATTGTACAAGAAAATTAGGAACCTTACGACAACATAAACAAAATTATGCATTTTTAAAACATAACAGAAATTTTTACCAAGCAACATCAATTCATTTGAATGAATTTCTGAAATCTCTTATACAGTTATCCATTTGACATTCTATACCAATCACTTTCAAAAGTTGGTATAAAGTAGCTAACCTTAACATAATATTAGCTAACATTAATTTTTCACTAACCTGGTGCCAAGCATGTACTAAGAACTCTACAACTTATCTCATTGGATCCTCGTAAAAGTCTTGGTTGATAAGTACTATTACTATCCCATTTTCACATAAGGAAAATGAAGCAAAGAGAGGTAAAGTGACTTGCTTAGATGTACACACTTAATAAATATCTGAGATTGAATTTAAATTCAAGTTTTCCTGATCCATGAAGTTTCCAAGCATATTGCCTTAATGCCAAATATCAATGCATTTTGCGTTAAGTTGTGATTTAGCACTGCTATCCCAGTAGATGTCGATAGGCAATCACAATGTCATGAGATTTATGTGAAAACCAGGCTTATTATAAGAGAAATGAACATGCATGTAGAACCTGAAGAGTTCACAGTCCTTGCAGAAGTTTGTATATTTATGACTGTACAAGAAAAGAAGAAGAAAACAGGAAGGGACATGTCATGGGAGGAGAAAGGTGCTGTAATCCCTCCCGAAGAGAAGAGCAAGACCATGGCAAAAGCCACATGGGAACCTCTAGAGCTATGAAGAGATAAGAGGTTCTGCTTGTCTGCAAAGGTCCTCAGCTGCATAAGCTTTTTCCCTAGCCAGGTACAGACTGGTACAGATTGGTTAGTGCCTCTCTTGCCTCTCAAGGACACACAGGGAATTCAACTTCAAGTAAGAAATTAAGTCAGGTAAGGGTAGAAGGGAGAGGGCTTCATGTCATATCCATGTCCTCTTGCATGCTCTGGGTCCATGTTTCTGGAAAATATCTCAACTCAAAAGGACAAGTTCAAGGGACCCCTTCAAAGTCCTTAACATCAGAGAGCACATCTTACTGATAATGAGACAACATTATTATTTAGGTTCCAGGCAAACTTCAGCCAAATCAAATCTGGATTTATAATCACCAATGGTAATATTCAAAATTTAAAATTTTCCAAAGGAACTGTCAGCACTTCAAATTTTAGAGCCCACTTCCTTCATTTGGCTCATTTTCAAAGATTCATGTCAGCAATCTCATATTCCCATTCCCCTCTTTTTGGAGCTTATGAGGCTCTAAAGATTGAAGTAAAACTTTCTAATAATCCTTCTTATCTGTGAGGCAGCTTGGCACTCTCTGTTCAGGTAAGGTCATAAGATCTTATCAGTTCTGGAGAAAATAGAGGATGGCATGGTAAAGTTCTACTTCGAATAATTTCATGCTGTAAATTTATTTCTGCTTTCCATTTGGTAAATGTTAGAACTTAATAGAATTTTGTCTATCTAAAATTGATAACAGGTACTTCATTAAAATGTCTCAACTCCTTATCTCAGTGAAATACCAAAAAAAAATATAAAAAATAAAAAAATGCTATGCAAACCTCTTTCCAAAATTTCAAACCCTTTACTTTCAAATGCTCTATTCACAATCAATGCAAACAGACTCCAACTTTAACTTTCTATCCATTCTTCTGCTTTTTTTCTACTTACTAAAACCTTGTTTGCATTTTTCAATCCTTTCAGTAGACTGATTAAAGTGACTTTGAAACTAACTTCTCACTCTATGTCTTGATTCCTCTCTTCTACTTATCTTCATTACTTTCTTAAATATATTTCCTCTTATTTCTCAGTCATACTTTAGTCTGACATTTCACTGAGTCTCTCCTACACAGATTTCTTATATAACCAATTAACTGCTATACTCTGGAGTTGCATAGTCTATATCAATTTAGGTGACTTTGCTGCTACTTTAGCTAAACAATTAAATTATGTTTAATCATTTCAAACTAACTTCAGTATGCTTATTGTCTTGTAGGTAAGATCAACTTGTCCTAAAACCATATATCTGTCACCTTCCAAGACAAGGAGAGATGTGTGTGCTATTTACAATTTATATTAATCCAGAAACAAACCTCCAAAAATCCACTAAAATGTCTGTTTTAGCCACTACCATAATTTGGAAATATACAATAATGATATTATATTTGTTATAATTTTTGGTCTCCAGTGTGCCATAAATTTCTGCAAACAATGATCATTTTCTTGTCTATCTCTGCTCCATCCTAGCTAGGGTTATAACAGCAGAGAGAAACAAAGAATCTCCGTTTTCCTCCTTATCTCCTTATCTTCTCATCTTATCCTCCTTTCCTCCTTATCTTCCAGTGAGAGTCTAATAAAAAATTCAGCTTAAGTTCCTTCTTAATATTATTGATAGTTGAAAGAGCTTTTTTAAGACTTCATTAGTCTTTTCCACCCTTCTCAACTCAATTTCTGTGCTCACTGTGGTATTTCTTTTTTTATGTTTCCCTTCTAAGTTCTATTAGGTAAAAGATTGTATGAGATAGAGAACTTCTGAAGTGGAAGCATATATTTTGCGTTCAGACAACGTGGCCAGTCCATCAGAGTTGTGCTTTCTGAAGCACAGTTTGAACACTTGAACGTTCAGCCCCAGCAAGGACTTCTGTGTCTTTGTCTAATACAGAAATAAGGAGATCTCAAGTATCAAATATCAAGCTCTTCTTGGGACTTGCTGAATTCAATGGCTAGGGAGTCCACTCTCACAGGCAGAAACTCCCAGAAGAAACAAAGAGACCATGCATATATATACTTAAACCACAAAGGAGGGAGGAAGGCTTCAGGCTAAAGGAGATTGAAAGGGGTTGTTGCCAGATCTGGCTGATTATTTACCTTAAGGTAACCTTAAGGACCAAGCAGATACCTGAAATCAGGGAACCTTTGAAGTTTCCCTGAAGGGATGTTATCACACAGGCTGTTCTTATGCAGGGATCATTGGGGTGTACCGCATGACAAGAAAGGCCTTTAATTGGTCAGGTTATGCTTAACAAAAAATGAAGGGAGATGTGCTCAGTTAACCAAGATGGGGGAGCTATGTTCAGCTTCTAATCCACATTCTCCAGTGCAGTAGTTTAATAACTGGTTACTAAACCAGTTAGTAGAAAGTAGTAGAATCAATGACTAGAATGCCAGTCTTGGTGGTGAATCTTTCACCTGATACTAATTGTATTGCCATGGTATAGTCTCTTAACTTCTCTATATTTATTCAGTTCTCTGTAGAATGAGACTAGTAAGAGCTATGGCACCAGCATGATTTATTATCATTCTTTCAAGATTGTTTCTATTTTTGTTGTTATTTCAGGATAAAATGAGACTTTATTTTTGAAGTACATTTTTGAAAATCTTAAAGTGGTATCAAAATGACAGCTGCAGTTTTACTCTGTGACCATGAAAAACCAAAAACAGTGTGCCTTCAAAACCATTTACTTTTCATCAGTACATTCAATATACGGTCCTTAACACAATTCCATGGGGTTTTTTCAATGTGTCTTAGCATGAAAATTCCCATAAAGCATATCTAATGAGATTGTAGCATGGACTACTCTAGAATTTTGGCTAAAAGATTATTTTAAGACAAAGTATATGGTCTGGTATGATTATTTCCCCTCTATTTACCCTTGCTCAGGTAAAATAATGAATCCATATGAGATGGAAGAGCACAGAACTTTTATTATAAGTACTTTTTTAAAAAATGAGTGATACCATCATACAAAGTACAATTCATACCATTAATCTGTCTTCTCCAAAGGAACAGAAAAGTTAATTTATTTTGTTTTCATTGTTGGAAGGCTTTGGAGATAACTATGCTATACAGAGAACTAAAACATTTTGTTTCTCTTGGCATGCCTATAAATTGAAAAACTTTGGCCCTATATGGTGATATAATGAAAAATTACTCACCACTTTGTGTATCTTATTTGGAGACTATAAAAGAAAATATTTATTCCTTCCAAAACACAGGAAATTCAGTTGGAATTACATGAGAATTCATATGAAAGAAGAAAATGATGAATCTTTAAATGTTTGAATGTTAATTAAGTTTATAAAGTATGGCTTGCAAATTTTCTCATAGCTACCACTCATCCTTGTCAAGTAGTATTATTGCTTGCATTTTTATAGTGTCTTTTTTGCAAAGTACTTCCATATTTTATTGTCATGTTATGTCATTAAAATTTAGGTATTGGTTCTATAATTTCAATGTTTTAGGTAACTACCAATAAATAGAGTTCTTCTACCAATGCAGGTTAATACAATCTCTACAATTAAGAGAATTGCCAGAACAATTTGGAGCAAATGATTATGGGATCTAAAGCATAAAATAATCTAGAAATCAGATGTAAGATCATGCACAAGATCTCGCAGTTCAAAGGGACCTCAGAAATCAATTATATCAATATTTATTTGAAATAAAATTTCCTCTCCAACATTTCTGACACAGTGTACACCAGCCAGTATTTGAATAACTCTAGTAGATCAAGCAAAAATGAATGCAAACTGCAAACAAACAGACAAACCCTACAACCTAGTAAGTCAGCCAATTCTACCACTATCCAACTCTATTTTTTAGGAAATTCCTCCTTACATCAAGGGTAAATTTGTCTTTTTGCTATCAGCCATTGGAATCTGTTTTCCTCTCTAGAGGCAACTAGAACATGCTTCAACTTTACTTCAGATGACAGTCCTTTAAAGGTTGGAAAATAATTCTTATTCACCCTCAATTCACCACTTCTCCACACTAAAAATGTCCATTGTTTTTAAAAATGTCTTCTTAACACCATGATCTCCAAGTACCCTCATCATTCTGGACTCTCACTTCTGGATTTTCTTCATCTTTCAAAGTGCTTTCCAAAATGTGGTTGGAAAACAGAACAAAATACTCCACATACGGTTTGAAGAATACAGAATACAGTGGGACAATCTGCTGATTTAATATTTGAAACAGCGAAGTCTGAGATACAAAGCTTGATTTCTTTGCAAGGGTAACTTTTGCAATCAAATCAATTCTACTGACTTCTCAGTGGTCAGAGACAAAAGAATGATCTGCAGAACTTATTTTTATAATGGAAAAAGTTATTACAAATTAAAGCAATCTTAGGAAACTTGTTCTGAACATTATTCAATTGGATAAGACAGATCATCAGACTAAATTACTATTCCCCCCACATCAAGAGATTTCCTAACACAATTTGGTTTATGGACAACATTTGGCATATAAGTGTATCTGGGTGTAGCAGGGCTTTTCCAGGGTGGTTCTATTAAATCTGATATTCTATTGGATTAGAGTTTGGGTCTATCAACCTCTCTGTCAAAGAGATATTGCCTTAGCCATCTTGCCCTGAAGCTTTAGCATTTACAATTAGAAGTATTACTTTTTTAAGGAACATGTAGATTGACTAGCAAAAGGGATCTTACTTTAGGAAGTTCAAGAAAAAGAAAAATTATACAGGAAGACTGGAAGAGGAACTCAATCTTTAGAAAAAAAAATCTTATAATATCTAACTTAATCTTATGACGACATTATTCCTACAAAGATATATGTATACTCTAAATGATCTATCAATAAATAACTACTATGATCTTGTCAATTATCTTGCTTTGTCAATTAATTTCATCATATCATCTCCATCTGTACAATATCTGTATTAAGAAGGCTAAGTGACACAGTAGATAGAGTACTGGGTCTGTAGTCAGGACAATCTGAATTAAAATCTGATTTTAGATATTTAACTATCTTTGTGATTCTGGGTAAGTAAATTCACCTCTGAGTTTCAGTATCCTTATCTGTAAAATAGAACAAAAACAGCACTCATCTTTCACTATTGCCATAAGAATAAAATAAGTTAACATATGTAAAGCATTTTGCAAACATTATGGTACTATATAAATGCTAGCTATGAGGATATCTATGATTTAATTAGCTTTGTGACTGATTCATTTCACTTTTATTCTCAGGTTTAGGATTCATATTGAGGTTTCAGTTCCCCTAATACTTTGAAATTATTTTCAAATACACTGCTTTCAATTGATGTCTACTATCTTGACTATAAGTAGTATTGGAATTTTACATTTGAATAACTGTTTTGAATTCATATTTCATTTTATGAGGTTCAGACCATGACTTTAACCTGAAAAATTCTTTTTTTAATCTTTGCTCTCAGCTAACATTTCAAATATTATGCTCACAATTATATTCAAGGCTGTATTTTTCAGGATTTTATTTATGATAATTGCAAAACCCCCCTGAAAAACCCAAATAATCTAATCATTTTAATGACATTTTAAATTAAGGAAAATGGTGAACACCTCAATTTTATAGATGGTGATAATGAACAACAGAGTTTGCCCTTGTAAGACATTTGACAGCTATGGAGGGAAAATATTCTATTGCTAACTTTATCCCCCAAATTTGGGAATAACAGCAAAACATAAGAGAAAAATCAATGTCAACAGTTCACTCACTAATCAGTCAGACTTGACCCACTTACAACCCATCATGACTTCAATCTTAACCAAGTGTTCTCTGTGCTTTGATAGGCACTGTTTTATGGAAATGCACTCTGAATTTTTCAAGAATAATTGTACCATGGTGAAATGACTTAACTGCTTGGAGATATACTGGAGAATTCTTTTTTGATACTATTTAAATAAAGGAGTACAAATATTTTGCAAAGATCATACATACCTGCCCCTTAGTTCGCCATATGTAGAAGGACAAAAATGTAAATGTTCCCTAAGTAAATATAATGTAGTTAAATGTGATTAAAATATAGTGGAAATAAATTATCTTGATTTCTACTCATTTGCATACAAAATCTAGCATTTGCACTGAGAATTTAATTAAAAGCTAGGAAAGTAAGTCAATTTGCCTGGGTCTAAAAGAACAACTCTAAAGTGAGAAAAAATAGAATTTGTAGTACCCAGAATTTTCTATAAAATTAAATTGAATTTACAAAATAAAATTTCATAAATTCTTTTGCACATCTTATTGGTGTAACTACCATTTCTAGTATAATATTGAATAATAGTGATGAAAATGAACGTCTCTAATCACCTCTGTTCCCTATTTCATCCCTATTTTAGCTAGCTTGTTCTTGGTTTTAGATGCATGCTATTTATCATTGTTTTTCATAAGAACGTGTATTGTATTTTGTCTAAAGCTTTATCTGCAACTGTAGAGATAATAGTATGATTTTTGTTTTTGATAAAGTCAGTTATGCTGATAGTTTCCCTATTATTGAAATATCCTTGCATTCCTGGTATAAATCCCACTTGACCATGATGGAGTACAGACTGCAAACCTCCTTGAACTCTCCTTGAATCTTCCCACTGAATCTGGCTCTTCATATCCAAATCTGCTACCCTTGGCCTGGCCTGGCCCTCCTTTGTATGTTGCCTCTGGATTTTCTACACCTGCTTCCCAACCCAGTCGTCCATTTTTTTGTTACCTCCCAATTGCTTCCACCGGTTTCACATCCTTGATCAGTCACCCCAGTCCCATCAAGACTACTTGGCCACCTCTAGATCTTCTCCACAGTCTTTTTGTATATAAAATTCTTGTCAACTGCCCTAATAATGATAATTTTATTAGAAGTTCCATGTATCATCTTCCCATATGGGAATATCAAGAGTTTAACCAGAATGAGTCCTTTACGATTTTTGTGTCATGTTTAGCCTCCTTTTTTTCTTCTGTTGAGTCTTTTATTTGAAAGTCAAAATTTCTATTCAGGTCTGATCTTTTCATCAGCAATACTTGAAAATTCTCTATTTCATTAAATATCCATTTTTCCCCTTGAAGGATTATACTTAGGTTTACTGGGTAGGTTATTCTTGACTGTAATCCTAGCTCTTTTGCCTTCTAGAATAACATAATATAAATACTCTACTCCTCAACTACCTTTGGCAATGCCAAATCTTGTGTAATCTTGACTGTGATTCCAGGTTCTTTATGGCTGCTGAAAGTATTTTCTCTTTGACCTAGGAGCTCTGAAATTTAACTATAACATTCCTAGGAGTTTTCAGGTGATGATTGGTAGGTTCTTTCAATTTCTGTTTTACTTTCTAATTCTGGGATATCTGGATAGTTTTCCTTGATATACATATATATATATACGTATATATATATATATATATATATATATATATATATATATATATATATATATA
>JAQQSK010014343.1:0-11154 GCA_028658325.1 Potorous gilbertii | reverse complement strand
AATCAAGGAGAAAATATTGCAAGCAGCTAGAAAGAAACAATTTGATTATTGTGGAAATATTATCAGGATAACACAAGACTTGGCAGCCTCAACATTAAGGGATCAAAGGGCTTGGAATGGGATATTCCAGAGGTCAAAGAAACTGGGACTGAAACCAAAAATCACTTACCCAGCAAATCTGAGTATAATACTTCAAGGGAATAAATGGTCATTCAGTGATAAAGAGGACTTTCAATCATTCATACTGAGGGAAAGACCAGATCTGTATAGAAAATTTGACTTTACAACACAAGAATCAAGAGAAGCATGAAAAGGTAAACAGGAAAGAAAAATTATAAAAGACTCTCTAAAGCGGAACTGTTTACATTACTACATTGAAAGAAAATATTTATAACTCTTGAATCTTTTCTCCGTATTTGAGTAGATGAAGAGATTGTACATACACACACACACACACACACACACATACATACATGCATAGACAGAATATAGAGTGTGTTGGATCAGAAGAGATGATATTCACACAAAAATAAAATAAAATAAAAATTAAGGGGTGAGGGAGGAAAATAACGGGAAGAGAAAGGGAGAACTGGAACAAGGCAGGCTATCACTCATAAAAGAGATAAGAAAAATCTTGTTCAATGGAGGAGAAAAGGGAGAAGGGGAGAGGGAAAAATGAAGCTACTCTATCCACATGTGGCTGAAGGAGGGAATAACATGCTCGCTAAATTTGATATGAAAATTTATATCACATCACAGGAAAGTAGGGGAGGAGGTGACAAGTGGGGTAAAGGGAATGATAAAGTGAAAGCAAATGAGAGAAGGGAGTCACTAGAAATAAACACTTTTGAGAGGAGACAAGATCAATTGTGGGGGGAAAAGTAAGGGGAGATAGAGTAGGACAGAGGGCAATATAATTAGTATTACATAACATGATTATTATGGAAATCTTTTGCAAAATGACACATATTTAGTCTGTATTGAATTGCTTGCCTTCTCAGTGGGGTTGGGGAGGGAGGGGGAGGGAGAGAAGTTGGAATTCAAAGTATTAGCAATGAATGTTGAGAATTTTCATTGCATATAATCTGGAAATAAGAAATACAGGGAATGGGGTATAGAAATTTATCTTGCCCTACAAGAAAAGAGAGAAGATGGGGATAAGAGAAGGGTGGGGTGTGATAGAAGGTAGGATACATTGAGGGAAGAAGTAATCAGAATGCAAGGTATTAGGAAGTGGGGGCAGGGGAGTGATGGGGAGAAAAATTGGACATATTACAAAGTGAGGCAAAAGCAATTAGTATTAAAATAATTGACTGAATTAATTACTAAGAATAAATCAATGACATCTTTAGTTTGGGGAAAAGAATTTTAGTCTAAATTTCCTAGAGGAAGGTAACCTCAGGTAAATGGCTTTTATGGAAAAATTAAGGTTTTAATGGTAAATTTGATTTTATGATTGCTATCTAATCAGGAATTCAGGAACTAGAACATGTATAGAAAGGTATGTAAGTCACTTAAGACTGGCCTCAAAAGATGTTCCTTAGCCAAAGTGAAATTATAATCATATTTGATACCTGGTTATTGGAACTTGCCATTTAGATGCTATGGTACTATTAAGTGACTGTTCTTCTGAGTCTAACTCCAGGTATGGATAGCAAGAAAGGTGGTCTGAGCCTCTAATCCATGATGCCAGTAAGCCTGTGAGATGCTGGTATGAACTGCAAAAGGTGGTCTCATGGAAAGGGTGGGAGAGTGACTGTTCAGTCTGGGCTCAGGTAGGATTCTCCTGACTCAATTTCCCCACTGATACTTGGCAGACTTGAAGCATGACTGAATTCAAGTGGGCAATCTGATCCTGCCTGGAATTGACATGAAGCTGGGGCGATATTGTATCCCTGCAATGTCCCTACTCTTGATGGCAATTTCCTATAGTGAAAAGGTTTGTAAGCTTAACACCAGATATATTAATTACAGATTATTGGTAGGGGAACATCCAAGATTAAGTCTAAAATTAAGCTATTAGACATAGGACTTTAGACCAACAACAAAAAGTTAGGGTCCTTTAATTCTTAGTAATACTGTGGAGACAATTAGGTCAAAAGCTTGTGAAATTAGCAACATAAATATTATTTGCGTCTCAGTTGGTTAATGTTCAAAAAAAAATTCTTTTGTGGTCCATATTGTAAATGCTTTAAAAAGAAGTATCACCTGACCAAAAGCTGGAATTGTTTTATCTGTTATAAACTGTGTTAAAGAATAAAAATTAAATTAAAAAATGAAATAAAATATATTTTTAAAAGAAATCTATTTTGTTCTACAAGAAAATAGATGGAAGGGGATAAGAGAAGGGAGAGGAGGTGATTTAAGGGAAGGCAGGTTGGAATAAGGGACAATCAAAATGCACACCATCTTGAGGTAGGGGAAGGAGAGAGATGGGGAGAAAATTTGGAACTCAAAATCTTGTGGAAGTGAATTTTGAAAACTTAAAACATAAATTATGTCAACTAAAGATAAAAAAATTAAAATATAAAAAAGGAAGTAATGCCATGCTATAACATTCTGCATTCTTATGACAGTCTGCAAATTTTTGAGGCAACTTGTATATCCAGGTCAGAGTAGTATTATTTAGACACCCACAGGATCCCTTGGAAGAGCATCTCAAGCATTTTTGCTCTCATTTCCTTGGGAATGCTTGGGGCTCAAAGTTGAGAGGGAGAGAGTTAGAAAGGGAAGTTACATCTCTTGTACCATGGGAGAGATGTTAGGAGCCCCTAAGACCCTGAAATAGATCTGTAGAAAGGTATTATTTGGAAATAGTTCATCACACAATCTGCTTCTTGTGATTCTTGTGTGAGGAGAGGAAACGACAGAGGTGAGTGTAAGAGTCTCCCTGGTCTTGTCATGCCCACAAGAGATAACACAAAGCCTATGCCTATTCCAGTCTTTCCATCCTTGACTCAGGTACTGCCATCATGGCCACATCACTCATCCCTGCCCCCCACTGTACGAACATTGTCCATAGCCTAAGGACATGGAATAGATGGAGAGGAGAGAGTAGTACCTCTTCAAGTAGCCATCTGGTCTTTATTCACTACCAGTACCAAAGATCTGGGATAGGAGCAGCACTTTCGAATATCAATAGCCCAGAAGTTTTTAACCTGGAGTCCATGAACTTGTATCAACATATGTATACACATGTATGTTTATACATATGTATACATACATGTGTATTAGTAATTGCATTTCAATTTTCCTTTCTATTCTTATGTACTTTTTGTGTGCATTTAAAAACATTCTGAGAGAGAGTCCATAGGCTTCACCAGAATTGCAAATGGGTACCAGACTCAGAAATGGCTGAAGAAATCCTGCTTTATTTCTTCATAGTGAATTGAACTCAGAGAACACTTAAATACCATGGACAGAAATCTATATACTGGATGGAATAGCAAAGTAAATGAAATACCTTCCCTACCTTTATGAAACTTATAGCCTAATCTGGACGAATCAATATACCCAACAAACAACTAACCATAATACAGCCTAAGAAAAGTACAAAGTGCTAATTGAGATATGGGGGAGAGTATAATAATTTCTATTAGGGAAGGTTTCTTAGAGGAGATGACATTTGTTGAGCTGGATCTAGATGAATGGCTAGAATTTCGAGAGATGCACCAGTGAGGGGTAGTCTAGGTAGAGGAATGACTTGAGTAAAGTCATGGAATTAGGATAGTGAAAGTTGATAAGATTTAAAGCTGGAAGGGATTTTAGAGATAAACTTTAGAGATGGAAAATTGAAACCCAGAGATGTAAAGTGACTTGCCTACCACCATATAATCAGGAGCAGAATTGGGATTCCAACTCAGGTTCTCTGAATCATGTAGGGGTAAATGCTGAGTAGGATCTTTCAAAAGTAGAATCTCTGACAGAGGGACCACCTAATCCATCTACCCTCTATCAGTACTGAAAGATCTAAGCTCCTCAAGAGATATGGTTAGTTTATAGATTGCATCCATATAATCATGTTTATACAAGTATATGTGTGTGTGTATATGTGTGTGTGTGTGTTTATAGTGCTAATAGAGTGCACATACATACACACACACCTGCACCCCTATAGACAAGAGCTACCTAGCTGGTTGAAGAAGAGAGTACTTGAGAAGTAACAGAGATAAGACAGAGAAGTTGCAGCCAGATTGTAGTCAGTGAGTAGACTATTTTGAGTTAGTCACAATATACAGGAAGGGACAAGTTTAAGAAGGAAGATAATACTGGAGAGGAAGTGGACTGATACAAAATTTCCTAATTCGAAGTGGAGATTTCAGGGGGAAAAAGAAAAGCAAAGAATTGAGAACTAAGTGGATGCCTTGGATGTTCTTCTACCCACACTCCCAAAATACATGGTAGACCTCTCTAGAGAAATTCTGGCAGGTCATGGATGAGGATCACCCAGGTTGGGCATTGTCAGAGAGAATGTTCACATTGAAGAGATTGTGGTTCCTATAGTTCAAAGGAGGCTGTTTTTCTATGCAATATCTCCTTTGACAAGCACAGTAGGTAATTATAATAGGAAACATTTCTGTAGCGACTTAAGGTTTGCCAAATGCTTTGTTTATCTTTGTCTCCTTTAACAATCACTATCCCAATTTGCAGATAAGGATGCTAAGGCTGACTGAAGTTAGGTGATTTTTTCAGGTTCATATAACTAGTTAGTAACTGCCTGAGGCAGGATTCAAGACACATCTAAAACAAAGCTAGTGATCTAACCATGCACTAGGACACCTCAGCGTACAAATATTATCACAACCATTTTAAAAACGTAACTACTTTAACTTGGAGGAAAGCAAAGGTCAATATGGAATCTCAAAGGATCTTACTACTTACGTCATGTCAGCTAATATCCTCAAAATATGAGTGAAAACAGTTCACAAACACTCTTTAGAATAGGCACTAAAACTCAATTGAGAAATTAACATTTATTAAAAGACTACTATGAATCAGGCACTATGCTGAACACTAGACATACAAGAAGAAGCAAATAACACAACCTGTCCTGAAGGAACTCACAATCTAATGTAGGAAATAACCATATGCAAACTAGCTACATGCAGGACAAATAAGAAATACTTAACAGAAGGAAGGCACTAGAATTAAGAGGGGTTGGGAAAGTCGAGGTAAAGGATGGTATCTTAGCTGGGACTTAAAGGAAGTCAGGGAAGTCAGTAAGCAGAATTGAGGAGGGAAAGCCTTCCAGGTATGGGAGACAGACAGAGAAAATGCCCAAAGCCAAGAAAGGTGGAGTGTCTTGTTCCTGGAAAATGCAGGAGGCCAGTAGGTATGTGTCCAGGAGTAAAGCATAAAGAAATTAGAAAGTGAGAAGGGATTGCAGAAGAGATGATATTAGGAATACAAATTCTATAATCCATTTGGGGGTAGAGGTGGAGGGAGTGTCCCAATTTAATATATTAATGATTGATGCCTCAATCACACTGAGATGAATTCTTATGGTTCCAGAAGTACAGGATCAAGATCCTCATTTAGATGAGTATCATTATGGTCAAGTGACTGTTTGGAATTGAACATAGGTACAGAGTAAGGATTCCCTTTAGAAGAAGATGAAAAGTATTCCAGTTCCCCTGATCCCAGCAATAACAAGTTGTTACATACATATCTAGAGAATGACTCCAAAGATAACTTTATAAATTCTAAGGGAGATCCCTAGAGGATATTATCCTATTTGGAAAAGGGGTAAAGTGTAAATAGATCATTTCAAGAACTAAATAGATATATAGTAGGGGACTTTCAGAATTGCTCCATTTGACATTCAGCCAGTATCATGCTCTGAGTAATGACACTAATTAGTACTTTGTATTTCAAAGCCTGCGCAATGTAAATAACGTAGATTCAAGCTCCAACTCTGACAAAAACTATGTGACTGACCCAAGGCAAATCATTTACTCTCTCTCTGGACTTAAGTTCCTTGGTTTAAAATGGACACTATATATGCACTCCCTATAGTATCTCACGGGGTGGTTGTGAGAAAAGCACTTAAAAAATTGTAGGGAGATTTACAGCTTGTCAAGATGAGATAGACCTGTGTTGGAGGCACCTGAGGAGATACCCTACCTGCCAGAGACTTAACCGTCATTATCATTTGTTATTATAATTGACTGACCAGTAAATAAACATTTAATAAGCACTTATTATGTTCCAGGTACTGTGCTAAGTGCTGGGAATACAAAGAAAGACTGTACTCTCAGGAAGTGTGAGGTCCAATGTGGTAAGCAAAATGAGGTTGGACTGGATAATCTGATGGATCTGATAATCATAAGAATATTAGTGATAATAGAATCCACTGGATATGAGATCACCAAGTCAAATAGTATAGAAGGAGAAGAGAAGAAGGCCAAGGAGAAAGCTCTGAGGGCTAGCTAGTAATACAGGAAGAAATTATCAGGTATGATCTAGATCTAGCAAAGGAAGCTGAGAAGCAGAACCAGAAAAGAGGACACCGAGAAAAGAATACTGTCAAGCAAACCTAAAGAAAAGAGAATATCAAGGAGAAGAAAGTGATTGATGATGTCAAAGTTTACAGACAGATCAAAAAAGATGAAATTAGAAAAAAAACATTAGATTGGCAATGATGAGAATGTTACCAACATGGGAAAGATAGGTTCCATTTGAACAAAAATGTGGGAAACCAGACTAGAGAGTTCAGAAGAGAATGAGAGGAAAGGAAGTGGAAGAACCAAATGTAGACAGCCTCCTCAAGGAGTATAACTACAAAAAAAGGAGAGATCTGGAATGATAGTGTAGCTTACTGGATGAAGTGAGTATTTTTTATTTTAATAGTATTTTCCCCCAATTACATATCAAGACAATTTTTAGCATTCATTTTTACAAGATTTTGAGTTTCTGATTTTTCTCCGTCTCTCTCCTCCCCTCTTCTTAAAATGGTAGGAAATTTGATATATGTTATAAATGTTATCGTTGTTGTGTTTGTTCTTTCTCGAAGAGGACCATGACATCAAGATGATGACATGACTTGCAGTTGACTTTGATTTGAGTGAGGGAGGGCTGTGCAAGGTCAGCAACCTCTCTTTCTTCTCCTGAACCATTGGGGTCCATTCACCTGATATTCATCAGGAGGACTGGAGGTGGCCCAAGATGCAATGTGAGACCTTGGCCCTGGCCTGAAGGCTAAGGTCTTATCACATTCTCACTTTGGTTGAGATACACTCATTCAGTGAATAGGCTTCTTTAAGTAACTGCTCAAGGTATCCCTTTAATCATAAAAAAAAAATCAAACTGGGAGAAGACCTCAGGGTTCCTGGGTAAAGGAGAAACAAATACTATTTAGTATTTAAATGTACTCTGTGCTAGGTGGGTAGGGACTTGTTGTCCAGTCTATGAGCTCCAGTGTGAGTTGGGTTTGAGGCTTGATCTTTGAGCAAGAGATGTAGCCAGAGGAAAAAGGGCAGCTTTTGAGGGAGAAGGAGGAGGAAGAACTGCTACTCACTCACAGGTTGTTTGTCCTTCATTCTCAAAGAGAATGACATCAAGATGATGGCATGACTTGCAGTTGACTTTGATTTGAGGGAGGAAGGGCTGTGCAAGGTCACCAACCTCACTTTCTTCTCCTGAACCTTCTGGATCCAGTGACATGGTAGTCATTAGGATGGCTGGAGATGGCCCAGGATGCAGTGTGAGACACTTTCCCTTTCAGGCTAAGCTCTTATAACATTCTCACTTTGAGTGAGATACATCCATTCAATGAATAGCCTTTTTTTTAACAAATTGATGTTTATAAATATACTATAATGAAAAACATATTTCCATATAAGTCACAGTTGTAAAAGAAGAAAGATAAAAAGGAAAAAAACACACACACAAAGAATAAAGTAAGTGAAAATAATATACTTTGTTATGCATTGAGAACTAGTCACTTCTTTATCTGGATGTGGGTAGTATTTTTCTTAGCAAGTCCTTTACACTTGTCTTAAACTATTGTGTTACTGAGAAGAGTCATTCAGTTGATCATCGTTGCTGATATTGTGTATGATATTTTCCTGGTTCTACTCATTTCACTTTGCTTCAGTTTTTTCTGAAATCTCTTTGTTCATTTTTTTATTGCACGATAGTATTCCATTGCATTCGTGTGCTACAGCTTGTTCAGCCATTCCCCAATTGATGGACATCTTCTCAGTTTCCAATATTTTGCCACCACAAAAAAAGATTGCTGTAAATATTTTTTACCATGTACATCTTTTCCCCTTTTTTGTGATCTCTTTGGGATACAGACCTAGTAATGGTATTTCTAGACTTGAGGATATTCAATTTGGTTGTCCTTAAGGATAGTTCCAAATTGTTTTCCTGAATGGTAAGATCGTTTTACAATTCCGCCAACAGTGCATTAGTGTTCCAATTTTCCCACATCCTCTCCAACATTTGTCATTTTCCTTTTTTGTCATCTTAGTCAATCTGATAGGAGTGAGATGGTACCTCAGAGTTGTTCTAATTTGTATTTCTCTAATCAAAAGTGATTTGCAGCACTTCTTTCTTTATATGTTTTAATTTCTTCACGTGAAAACTGTCTGTTCATTTCCTTTGACCATTTATCAATTTGGGAATGGCTTCTTTTCTTATAAATTTGACTTAGTTCTCTCTAAATCTGAGAAATGAAGGCTTTATCAGAGACATTTACCATAAAAATTATTTCCCAGCTTTCTGCTTTCCTTCTTATCTTGGTTGCACTAGTTTTGCTTGTACAAAAGCTTTTTATTTTAATATAATCAAAATTATCTATTTTATATTTCATAATATCCTTTATCTCTTGTTTGGTCATGAATTCTTCCTTTCCTCATAGATCTGACAAGTAAACTATTTCTTGCTTTTCCGATTTGCTCATGGTGTTCTATACCTAGTTTGTATCCAACTATTTTCCAGGTTTTCCAGCAGTTTTTGTCAAATACTGAGTCCTTATCCTAAAAACTGAGGTCTTTGGGTTTACCAGAAACTAGGTTAGTCTGATAATTGATTGCAAAGAGAGATAGTTTTGTTTCTTCATTGCCTATTCTGATTCCTTTAATTTCTTTTTTTTCTCTTATAGCTATAGCTAAACATTTCCAGGACTATATTGAATAATAGTGGTGATAATGGGCATACTTGCTTCACCCCTCACCTTATTGAGAAGGCTTCTAACTTATCCCCATTACAGATAATGGCAGCTGATGGATAGATACTGCTTATTATTTTAAGGAATTTTCCCTTTATTTTGATACTTTCTATTCTTTTTTAACAGGAACAGGTGCTGTATTTTGTCAAAAAGTTTTTTCAGCATTTATTGAGATAATCATATGATTTCTATTGGTTTTATTATTGATATGATCAATTATATTGATAGTTTTCCTAATTTTGAATCAACCATGCATTCCTGCTATAAATCTCAACTGATCATAATCCTTGTGATATATTGCTGTAATCGCCTTGCTAGTATTCTGTTCAAAAGCTTTGCATTAATATTCATTAGGGAATTTGGTCTATAATTTTCTTTCTATGTTTTATTTCTTCCTGGCTTAGGTATCAGCACCATATTTCTGTTACAAAAGGAATTTGGTAGGACTCCTTCACCTATTTTGCCAAATAGTTTATATTAATATTTGAATTCATTGTTCTTTGAATGTTTGGTAGAAGTCATTCATAAACTCATTTGGCCCTCGAAATTTTTTCTTAGGGAGTTCATTAATGCCTTGTTCAGTTTCTTTTTCTAAGATGGGATTATTTACTCATTCAATTTCCTGATCTTTCATCTAGATAATTTATATTTCAATAAATACTGATTAATTTTGCTCAGATTTGTCAGATTTATTGACATACAATTGGGCAATATATTTCCTAACTTTCTGCTTTCCTTCCAATCTAATCTAATCCAATGATTGATTTAATTTTTTCTTCACTGGTGATGTTTCATTCTTTTCATTTTTGATACTGTACATTTGATTTTCTTCTTTCTTTTCTTTTTTAAACAAATTTATCCATGGCTTGTGCTTCTTTTTTTCTCATAAACCAGCTCCTAGATTTATTTATTACCTTAATAGCTTGTTTGTTTATTTGTTTACTTTCACTCTTGTTAATCTCAACTTTGATTTTCAGGATTTCCAATTTGGTGCTCAAATGGGAGTTTTAATTTTCTATTTTCCTAGTTTTTTTAGCTGCATGCCCAATTCATTGATCTGTTCTTTTTCCATTTTGTTGATGTAAGAATTTAGAGAAATAAATTACCCCTTAAGTACTGCTTTGGTTGAATCTCATAAATTATGTTATGTGGTCTCATTGTTTTCTATCTTTAATAAGGATAAATATCCTTAATGAAATTATAGATTGTTTCTATGCCATGTTCTTTGATCCACTTTTTCTTTAGGATTAGAATATTTTTTTCCAGGATTATCTATTTTATTATTTTAGAGAAATAATTTTACTTTTTGGTGACCTTTTTTTCTCCACATGTAAAATAAGATAATTAGATCTGTTGATCTCTAAGGTCCTTTGAAAATTTTTCTCGACTATTTATCCTACAGCAGCTAGATCTATTGATATAGTCAATAGAATCTAACCCCAGATTCCTTCTAGATGTTTGAACCTGGGCAAGTTATTTCCATGTTTCTGCCTCAGTTTCCTCAAATATAAAACATGGATAATCAGAGTATCTACCTTGAAAAGTTAGGATCAAATTGAATGATATTTGTTAAGTTTTTAGCATAGTATCTGACACATAGTAGGCACTTAATACTTATTTCCTTCTTTCTTTCTTGTAAGATAGGTTTTCATACCAAAATGAGTGTGCATTTTATTCCTCCCTCAGTCAAATGAGATGAGAGTAAACTTCATGTTTTCTCTCACCTCCCCTCTTTTCCCCTCCACTAAAAAGTCTCCTGCCTGCCTCTTCTGTGAGAGATAATTTGCCCCATTTCATTTCTCCCTCTCTCCTCCCAATACATTTCTGTCTCACCACTTAACTTCATTTTTTAAGATATGATCCCTTCCTACTCAATTCACTCTGTGCTTTCTGTCTCTGTATGTGCATGCGTGTGTGTGCGTGTGATCCTACCAACTACCCAGATACTGAAAAATTTCAAGAGTTACAGATATTGTCTTTCC
>JAQQSK010014342.1:0-11154 GCA_028658325.1 Potorous gilbertii | reverse complement strand
GAAATATAGTCAGTCTTACATAACATGACTATTATGGAAGTCATTTGCAAAACTACACAAATATGGCCTATATTGCATTGCCTGCCTTCCCAAAGGGAATGGGTGGGGAGGGAGGGATGGGAAGAAGTTGGAACTCAAAGTTTAAGGAACAACTGTTGAGTATTGTTCCTGCTACTAGGAAACAATACAGGTAATGAGGAATAGAAAGTTATCTGGCCCCACAGGACAAAAGAGAAGATGGGGTAAGGGAAGGGAGGGATGAAAAAAGAGAGGGCAGATTGGTGATATGGGTAATTAGAATGCTCAGTGTATTGTGGAGGGGGGAGGGAACAAATGGGGAGAAAATTTAGAACCCAAAATTTTGTGAAAATGAATGTAAAAAGTTAAATACATAAATAAATTATTAAAAAAAACGTTCTACTCTACAACATACACGTCAGGAGAACTTAGGTTCTAGTATGATATTGGCTATGTATTAGCTTAAGTAAAGACATTTCCTCTCTCTAGACCTCAGTTTTCACATATCTAAAATGGAAATAAGAACCATGCCATGGGATTGTTGTAAGGAAAAAATAAAATAATGCTACACACTGTACAATATTAGGTAAAATTAGCTTTCTGTGTCCCACACAGAGCTAAAAGCTTAGTTGTATGCAGCAAGAGCTTAATAAATGTCGAGAGAATTGAACTGCAAAAAAAAAAAAGTACCACCCCAAAGAAAAACTGTTGAAAATGTTTACAACAAATATCACTGATAAGATAGATGCCCAGATTGGCAGAGGCTAGATAGGAATGTCAAAGACCAAGAGCAAATTTCTCAAAGTTAAATAGGCAAAGGATATGAATAGTTCTAAAAAAGAGAAAGCCTAAACTGCTAATTGTATAATGAAATAATTCTCCAAATCACTAATGGTTGGAGATGGGCAAATTAAAACAATTCTGCAATTTTATCTCACACTTTAGAAATTAGCACAGTTCAGAGGACTGTAGATCTATGCTATCTTGTGGGAGCCTTAGAAATCATTTAATTTAAACAGTCTCTTTGCATAAATGGAAAAACTGAGGTCCAGAGACATTAAGGGAAATTCTCAAGGGCACAGGCAGCAATTCTAATGTATGGATGAGAACACTGTCTCTGGGACTCCAAGTTTTTTCCATTTTGTCATGCCACAGTGGAACTGTTGCAGGCAGGCAGGCACATGAATCAAAGCTTAGTGAAGATATGAAGTGATTCAACTGTATTAGCAAAATAATTTGGTATAGTATAAAACCATGGCCTTCCTATCATTTGTCTGTGATCTGATTCCCGGCCATGTAAGCAACAAAAATAACAATGATGATGATGGTGAAGGCCATGATAATGACCAATAGTATTGGGAAAATAATGTGACATGATATAAAAACATGGTACTCCTATCATTTGACTCTGATGTGATTTCTGCTCATGAAAGCAACAACAACATTGATAATGAGGATGAGGATGAGGGTGAAGACTATGATAATTACATCATTATCACCCTCATCACTATCATCATCACCACCACTACCATCATCAGCCTTCTCCTCATCAAAACTTTTATACAGTATGCATATATTTATGAAGAATATACACACAAACATTATATATATATATATATATATATATATATATATATATATATACAGTATACCTACAACTCTGTGACTCATTTTGAATACTCATTTTCCAGATTAAGAAAGGAAGCTAATACTGAGAGAGATTAAATGACTTATTCAGGGTTACATAGCTAATATGTGCTGGCAGGAGCCCAACTTCAGTCTTCCTGGCTCCAAGTTCCATTTGTTTTTCAATATATAACAGAGTTGCCTCAAAGAGTTCAATGATAGGAACAAAAGTCTAATCTAAGTAGCAATATTCTATTACAAGTACTTTTAATGGAAGCAAAATGGATGTCTAGCAATTGGGGAATGGCTAACCCAGTGTGTGAACACAAGTGTATTTCATTATAATTGAATTTTGCAGAAAGAAATCATGACTATGAGAAGTTGAGAGAAATGCAGGCCAATTTGTGTGAAGTGATGCAAGACTGAAATAAGAAGCACCAAAAGAGAGTGTAAACAAAGAAACTCATGATGCAAAGGCAAATATCTCAACCAGGAAAATGAATGGAGGTGCTGACAAGTTGACAAGGGTCTTGATATGGAGGCAATCTCAACCATCTCCCTTCTCTTTACAGAGAGTTCAGAGATTACTGGAGTACAATGCATTCTACAATGCCCAACACTTCTATCTGCTCTTTTTTGCTATAAGAAAGATTCTGTTTGGGTGGGGTGTTATGACATTTTCAGAAAATCCTATCCTGTGGAACAGACAGAAGACACTGATGAAATGTTTCATATAGTTCAATTTACCTAAAAAAGAATGTTAGAAATCAAAAAAGGCAACAGTCAGTCCCTGTTCTCAAGGAGTTCACAATCTAACGAATGAGACAACAAACAAGTATGTGCAAAAAATGTAGGATTTGTAGGATATGTTAGAAATAATTAAGAGAAGGAAGGCATTTTTTGCTTCTTTTTGCATCTCTAGCACTTATCACAGTGCCTGGCACATAGTAGGAACTTCACAGAAGTTTAATGATGCATAAAGTATACATATACATGCATGCATGCATGCACACATGCATGAGGATTTCAGGGAATGTAAGATGACATTAGCAGCTGAGAGAATAACAAGAGTCTTACAGAGAAGGCATTTTAAAGTGAGAGATGAACAGAAGTAAGACACCTATGAATCAGAACTGATAAGGTAGGAATTAACAGGTATGTGAATGCTCAATATGTTCTAGCTCCTGTGCTAACCATTGGGAATACAAGAAAAGTTAAAAGAAGTTACTGAACAGAAGAAACTTGTTCTAATGGGAGATAATATATAAGTAACTTGATACACACAAGACACAAGAAAAGCAGATGATCTGAGGAGGAGGCATTGACATTTGGGGAACCAGGAAAGGCCTGCTATAGAAGGTAAGAGTTGATGAAAGTCTTGATGAAAGTCGGGATAACTAAGAGGCAGAGATGAGGGGCAAAATGTTCTAGACTTTGTAATGAATAAACATAAAGGCACTGAGATCAGAGATAGAAAATTCTATCTGTTCCAGGAACAGAAACATTACTATCAAGTTAGATACTAGATCATGTGGAGGAGAGTAAAATGTAAGAAGTCTGAAAAAGTGGAAATAGTAGTGGTCATGAAGAGCTTTAAATGACCCAAGGAGGGGTTTATTGAATCTTGGATTGACATTTACCATAGAGCCTACTGAAAAGGGAAATATCACCTTGCCAGCTGAATAGAAGATGAATTTTCATGGAGTGTGACCTGGATCAGGGAGAACAGTAATAAAACTATCTTAATGGTCATGATGAGAGGCAATAATGACCTGAACTGGGGATGTAGCTTTGTGAATTCAGATAAATTAAATTGTATGACAGCTATATGAAGGAAAAAAAGGAAGACTTGGCAACAGATGCAATATGAGGATTGAGTGAGAGGTTGAAGATGACACTTGAGTTGGGAGTCTGAAGGACAGAGAGGATTATGGAGCCCTAAATAACAATGGGGAAGTTGAGAAACAGGAAAACTGGGAGAGCAGGGAGGGACAGAAAGAGAATTCAGTTTTGGATGTGTGGACCTTAAGATGTGACATTTGAGACATCAAAGAGACAAAGTTTGATTTAATACTGGAGGTCATGAGAGAGACTAAAGCTGGATCTACAGTTCTGGGCACATAAAGATGATAATTGAATCCATGGGCATTGAGGAGATCATCAAGTGAAAAGAATAGAGGCAAAAGAGAAGAGGGCATAGGACAGAGCCTTGGGACACACCCACAGTTAATGCATGTGGCATTGAAATACCACAAAGGAGCCTGGGGAGGACTGAATAGACCAGTAAGAGTTAAAGCAAGAGAGAATAATGTCACAAAAATAGCATCCATGAGAAGGTGATCACCAATGTCAAAGTTTGCAGAAACATCAAGAAATGTGAGGATAGGAAAAAAATATTAGATCTGATGATTAAGAAAATATTGATGACTCTGGAGAGGACAGTTCTGGTGAAATATGGAAATGGAAAGCCAGAACACAGAGGGTTTAAAAGAATAAAGAGAGGAAGTGGGACACTTTATGTAGATGACTCCCTCAAAGAGTTTAGCCAAGAAAGAAAGAGATGCATCTGATGACAGCGATTGCTGAAAGCAAAAGCTAGCGAACATTGTTGTTGTTTTGGGTTGGTTGGTTGCTGTTATTGTTTTGTTTTTATTATTCTTGTTAAGGTCACACTCCATGAAAATTCATCTTCTATTCAGCTGATAGACTGGCACAGAGACAGGAGATGGAAAGAGGTATGTCAAGAATAGTAGTATTATCTGTTTGGATAGAATGTGGAGTACTGGGATTCATGTGGATTAATATCCAGTTATGTATGGAAATGTATATGGAAAGGGGAGGTAGTTGGTGGAATGGATAGAGTGCTGGGCCTGGAGTTAGGAAAGCTCATCTTCCTGGGTTCAAATATGACTTCAGACACTTACTAGTTGTAAGTGTGACCCTGGTAACCAATTAATCCTGCTTACTTCAGTTACCTCATTTGTAAAATGAACTAGAGAAGGAAATGACAAACCACTTCAGTATCTTTGCCCAGAAAAACACAAATGGGATTGTGAAGTGTCAGATATTCCATTATGAAAATGACAAAATAACAAAAACAACAAATGAATGTAAAAGGAGGCTATTTGGAGCCAGACAATGGGCTTCCCAAAATGCCTATCAGATAAGTTTTGATGGTTTCTTACAGATCTAACCAAGTAAAAGAGGAAAGAAAACCCTGGCTTCCTAAGGATGCCAGAAAAAAATATATAAACTCTTTTTTTTACCTTTTACAACCCTAAATAACCTAGCCACAATCTCTTCTTTCCCACCTCCTGAAAACAACTATACACACATATGTGTCCATCATGATGTGGGTATGTGCACATATAAGTAAATAGATGCATAATTATATACATGCATGTACAAATATACATTATGATAATGGGTATATATGTGTTTATTTCCTTCCCTACAAGCAACTCAATTCTAAGCATTCTGAACATAAAGGTTATTTCATTCTTTGTATTTATTTCCCCAGTACCTAACAGAGTGACTGAAACACAGTAGGTATTTCCTTGATGCTCATTGTTTCATTGATTTAATAAAAAAGGAAACCATGGACCTTTTTGTTCAGGTCAGTGATATGATCAGACCTAGCATTCAATCACCTGGGAATCCATGTCAATCTAGGATCTAATGGAGAAGGGAGAAACTGGAAGCAGGGAAACCAATAGGAAGACCATCAAAATGATCCAGGCAGAAAGCAATGGGGGCCTGGACCATAGTCATTGCTCTATGAACAGAGAAAACATGGAGGAAAAGCTGGGGAGACTCAGATTGATGACATGTATCTCAAGAGGGGGAGGGCATTGAAGAGACAGTGAGTTCAACTTCTCCAGACTGAGCATTCTCAGGACTGAGAGGATTTCACCCAAAGTCATTAACCCAACCACAACTAAGTGTTCCCACTTGAATGGATGCTTCAGTTATCTGGAAAATTGCCTTGCCAGAAACACTTCCTTCCCAGTGATGCTGAGATGCATGAAGTGTCACTATACTTGATTAAAAGCTTAGAACTTTTCCAGCACAGGAACAGATGTTGAATAATTACTCCTGATGGTGCCTATATTGTTGATGATAACTTAATGGAAAGAGCAAGGGAAGGACATGATTTATATTAACTTTGTCATCTCCTAAAACATCTTGGTTGTTGTTGTTTTTCAGAATTTTTTATCTTCATAGGGATTTACGTTTTCTTTTCTCTTTCTCTCAGCTTAACTTCATTTCTCACATAACATGTATTACAAACATGGGATTCTCATGAAGGGGGCAAGGGATGTAGGTCCTGTCTTTACTGATCCAAGAGAGAAGGACAATGGGGTCTGTTGGAAACCTCCCATAAAGCCCTAGACAAGAGTTCCTTGCATTCAGGCCTTTTAGTTCCCCCTGCTTCCTACTACCCTGCCCCGATTTGTTACTGGTCAAATTCTATACTGGCAGATGACCAGTAAGATTTCAAAAGTCAATTTCTTCTAGGTCCTTCATTTTGAGCTAGCATGCTAAGGAATGAAAGAGGGAACCAGAGGGTGAGGAAAGGATTTGGTGCCTCCCCCACAACATCTTTCAGAATTTTTACTCCCTTTTAATTATTGGCTGGCACACATGGAGGTGCCCTAAGCCCAACCCTCCTCCCCCAAATCAAACTTTGCTATTGTTTTTGGTTGTTTGATTTTGGAGGAGGTGGTGTCAGTTTTTCTGAGACATTTTTATAGAACATGAGGCAGATACAACCAGAGAGTGCCATAACTCAGTGGATTAATATCTGACTCTGACCTCCAATAATATGCCACATTTTATTTTCTTTTGTAATTTACAAACCATACCACTCAAAATGGAATATGAAAAGGAGCTCACCACCACCACCACCCAAAAGAGATGGCTCAAGTCTATATTTGCTCAACCATTAGTAAAGGAGAAGTGAAACCATGTAAGATGCCAGTGACCAGGTTTGTGTGTGTGTGTGTGTGTGTGTGTGTGTGTGTGTGTGTGTGTGTGTGTTGAGGTGGAGGACATTATGGGGAGGTGATAACTATACACACAGATTTCCCTTCAAAATATTTTAAAAGCCTCTTTAAGTGTACAGCTTGATATAACATTGAAAGATTAGTGGGTGGCCATCTCTTTTATTTCATTTTAAACTGTTGATTCCTATAACCAGAAGGGATCTGGTCAGTTAAGCAAGGGCTTTTCCATACAAAACAGAGTGTCTGAGGAGGAAATACAGAAGGCAGGAAGACTAAGGAAAGAGTCATGCCTGTGGAGCCATAGGACCTGGGTTCAAATCCTGCCTCTCATTCTACCAACTCTGTCAGCATGCATAAACCAGATGAATTTTCTGAAGCCTAGCTACCTCAAACGCAAAAAAGTTGGGCTTACCTCCCCTTCCAGCTCTGAGTGTAGGACCCTCCATAGAATTGATTCTATCTTCAATGGTAGTGGAGCTACCATGCTCAGAATCAACTGAAATTACTTGATATGCTCCATGGAGATGTATACTTCGTATTGGGGAAAATTAAGTTAAGGAGAGTTGTAAAACTCAGATTTATATAAAAAAAATCCATTCTGAACGGGTTTTCATTGCAGTCTCACCTAAAAACTGATTTTTTTTTTTACCTAGAACATAGATGAGGGAGGCAGAAGGGACAGTGGCAGTAGTAGTATAAGTGAGAGCCAGAGGTGAGTGTGATTCAAGGTATGTCTAGTGCTTGGGTAAAGCCAAATGACGTACTATGCTAAATGATATTCAGAAATTCACAAACCATTAGACTTCCCACCTTTACCACGTGACATCCATGAAATAGTTATCTTCCATCTCTGGACCAGGTGTAAATTATTTGGGGAAGGTTTTCACTTTTAGTTCTAGGCTACTTATTATCTTTCCAAGCAACTAAGAATTACTTTGCCACAAGGCTGCCTTCTAGATAGCTGCCTTGCCATTTTGCTAAGAAAGACCTCCTGTGCCCCTCCGTACTCCTAGCTACCTCCAGTCTATAATCAACTCATTTATTTCTAGACAGATTATATGAATATACTCTTTTATGATTTCCTTCCCTGTAACATTCTAAAAACAAGGATGGATAGCCTTTAACCTCAAGGCCACATGTGGCCTTCTAGGTCCTCTGGTATGGCCTTTTGACTGAGTCCAAGTTTACAGAAGGAATCATTTTATGAGGAGAATTTGTTCTGTGAAGTTTGGATTAGGTCGAAGGGATGCACCCGAGGACCTAAAGGGCTACATGTGGCCTTGAGGGAGGTTTCCTCCCTCTCATGTTTTAAACCAAAAATACTCCTTCCTGGTATGCACTCTCCCTCCCTGTTAAAATGTAAACTCCATGGGAGTAGGGATTTCCTGTGCATTTCTATCTATACTCAAATAGATAGCACAATGCTTGATGCATAGTAAGCTCTTAATAATTTTTTAAATGATTAACTCATTTATATCTTATACTAAAAACATTTCAAAAGAATACAAAATTGATAGGTTTAATTATTACAAGACTGGCTAGGTGTTATCTGCAACTACTGTTTCATATGCTACTTTCCCATCTGAGGCCATAGCTCACAGTAGGCAAATCAGAAATGCTTGCTGACTCTACATGTTTATGAGAATTTTCTATGTGCTTATCAAGGTTTTTCTTAAAGAAAATATGGGAAGGGAGCCATTAGGCTTCCAAAAGGTTCTCTGGTGTGGCGTATATATTTATTATCACACTGGGGACTCAAAAGTGTAAATAACTGGAGATGCTACATGTTCATTGGATGAGCTAGTCATGTTGTGTAATGGAAAGAAGACTAATGGAGGTCACAATGGATGCTTTCTAACCTGAGCTTTTCCATGAATGGTATGCATGGCCATAGACTAATCATGGTCTCTGATCTCTTATATTTAAAATGAGAAAGCTGGGCTTTGAAATTGCTTTTAGTTCTAAGAGTTCATTCTATGAAATTTGAAAGGATCATTCAGAACATAAAAGGAAAACAAGTCAAGAAACATTTATTAAGTAGATACTCTGTGCCAGGCATTATGCTGAGTGATGGGGATAAAAACACAAGCAAAATGGAGACAATTTCTGGACTCACTGGGGTTTACAATATAATGGGGGAAGACAAGACATAAAATGAAGATGAAATAAACATAAAGGAGAGCACGCATATAGGGGTGTGATGGGGAAGTCCAAAGATTCAGAAGTGGAGGTGGACATAAGATGACTCGTCTGATCCCTTCCTCAAACTAGAGATCATTGAAGGAAGTCCCAATAGGGTGCATAGGCTGACTGGGGCAAAGGGATGTTCTTGGGTGCAAAAAGTAGAGAAGCTGAGGAATATTCCAGGGAAGAAAAAAAGTTAGGATATGGTGGCAAATCCTGAGAGTAGCAAATAGAGCCAGAAGAGAGTTGAATTAAGGGTTGTGAAATGTCTTGAGATTGAAGCGAAAGAAAGATATGACATCAGATCATGGATTCATAGATCTAGAGACTAAATACACATTTCAGGGAATCTAATACAGACCCCATAATTTAGTAATGGGGAAGAGAAGAACCAGCGAAGTAAAATGACTTTCCCAAAGTCACACAGATGGCAAGTATCAGCAGACCAGAGGAAGGACTGGGGAGAGAAATATAGAGATCATTTTGAGGATGAGCTCTTTTCTGAAGATGTGTTACTTACTGATCATGGTGTTGTTTTTTACTTCATCCAATAATTGTCTTAAATACAAAATCCATGATTAAAAAAATAGCGAGAACAAAGCTTCCTACAATTGTTTCTAACTAACACCATTGGAGCAGTTATTTTGGAGAATGCATCCCTACATCAATCAATTTGAAGCCATTAACTACATTCATCCTCCTGCACTGTATGTCTCTCTGAAGAACTGTGAATTGGTCAGCAAAGTGCCAGCGATCCTTCTAATAAAGTTGTGGGGAAAGTCTTGAGAATCAACTTTGCATGATTTGGTCAAACATCAATGTTACTCATCTCTAAAACCTGGCTTATTACCACTATTAGCATCATTATTCTTTACAACTGAAGAATTTATTTTTTTACATTCAGTCCCATTCAAAACCAAATAAGGAAAGTATGTTTTAAAATGAAGTTGAGATCCTATCATTTGCACGGTCAAGGTCTTAGAGAACATATTCTTGCCATTTATAAGTGATTCCTTTCATAAGGAGGGTTGTCACTGTTATAATATACTACTTAATGATCCAGTGTCAGCTGGTAAGATATCCTCAAATTTGGGTCATATATGTTAGAACAACAACAAGGTTGACAACTACAAACAAAAGAATCAAAATAGAGAGCAAAGGGAGAAAGGGAGGAGATACCGTGTGAAAGAAGCGGGATTTTTATTTTTCCTTAAAATTAAAGTAGTAGAGAAAGAAAAAGGAACAGAATGATCTCCAAGAATCTCAAGCAGTTTTCATTAAAATTATAAATTAATTATGAATTACTATGATTATAAAAATAATGAGGCCAATGGGGTGGGCAAAGAATTGGATTTGGCATCAAGAGGAAAGTCCTATGTTTAAACCCTGTCTTGTTTGACATCTAACCCTGGCCAAGGCCAGATTACTTAGTCTTAATTTGCACATCTATAAAATGGGGACAGGGAAACCATTTACTTCATGGGGTTATTGTGAAGAGGAAATAAGAAAATATCTGGAAATAATATGGGAATTTTAATGCAGGATAAGAAGGTGATTGGGGGGCGGAGCCAAGATGGCAGAGTAGAAAGACTCACATTTGCTAGCTCCGAACCCACAGCCCATGGATTTCCTGTAAAAAGAACTCCTGACAAATTCTGGAACAGTGGAAGCCGCACAGAAACACAGTGAAGGAGATTTCCGTTGCAGAGAGCCCTGAAAAACGGACCCCAGGGGTCCATCGAGCCCCAGACAGGAGCGGAGCCCTCCCGTCCCCCTGCCCTGGCCGCACCCCGCACTGAGAGGAGCGAACAGATCCAACCAGGCTTCAGGGATGGGAATCTCTGGGTGGCCGTGAAGGTCCCTCCACCCACAGACACACAGGTCAGTGAGAGAGACAGGCTGAGAGGGGAGCGGGGTATCTCCGGGACTCGGACACCCTCGGGAGGCCACCGCTGCAGCAGAGGCTGAGGCATTTTGGCCAGAGGCAGAGGCAGCTCGGTCAGAGGCAGGCAGGAGCTCCACAGCAGCTCCATTACAAAATGTCTCTGCATAAACCCCCTGAGGGAACTGAGCCTGAGAGGCGGCCCTGCCCCCACATGAGAACCAGCAGATAAGCTCCCATTGAAGAGCAGTCAGGCCTGCCGCCAAAAGCCCTGAGGCTGGGGAGCAGCACTTGAATCCCAGACCCCAAGCACTAGCTGGGCAGACCTAGGCTGGGGCGGAGAGGACTCTCAGAAGTCAAGTAACTGGCTGGGAAAATGCCCACAAAAGGGAAAAAAACTAAGACCATAGAAGGTTATTTTCTTGGTGACCAGAGGAT
>JAQQSK010014341.1:0-11154 GCA_028658325.1 Potorous gilbertii | reverse complement strand
GCAGTTTTCCTTGATAATTTCATGAAAGATGATGTCTAGGCTTTTTTTTTTATCATGGCTATCAGGTAGTCCCATAATTTTTAAATTGTCTCTCCTGGATCTATTTTCCAGCTGGTTCTAGAATACCAAGGCAGTTTTCCTTGATAATTTCATGAAAGATGATGTCTAGGCTTTTTTTTTATCATGGCTATCAGGTAGTCCCATAATTTTTAAATAGTCTCTCCTGGATCTATTTTCCAGGTCAGTTGTTTCTCCAATGAGATATTTCACATTCTCTTCCATTTTTTCATGCTTTTGGTTTTGTTTTGTGATTTCTTGGTTTCTCGTAGAGTCATTAGCCTCCATCTCTTCCATTCTAATTTTACAGAACTATTTTCTTCAGTGAACTTTTGAACCTCTTTTTCCATTTGGCTTATTCTGCTGTTTAAAGCATTCTTCTCCTCATTAGCTTTTTGAACCTCTTTTGCCAATTGAGTTAGCCTATTTTTCAAGGTGTTATTTTCTTCAGCATTTTTTTGGGTCTCCTTTAGCAAGGTGTTGACCTACTTTTCATGCTTTTCTTGCATTTCTCTTCCCAGTTTTTCCTCCAACACTCTAACTTGATTTGCAAAATCCTTTTTGAGCTCTTCCATGGCCTGAGTCCATTGAATATTTGTTTTGGATGTTTGGGATACTGAAGCCTTGACTTCTATGTCTTTCCCTGATAGTAAGCATTGTTCTTCCTCATCTGAAAGGATGGAAGGAGATATCTGTTCAACAAGAAAGTAACCTTCTATGGTCTTATTTTTTTCCCTTTTCTGGGCATTTTCCCAGCTAGTTACTTGACTTCTGAGTTTCCTCACTACACCCACCTGGCTTCCAGTTCCACCCAGCTAGTGCTTGGGGGCTGAGATTCAAATGCTGCTTCCCAGTGTCAGGACTTTCGGCGGGGGTGGGGCTGCTATTCAGTGTGAGATTAAATTCAGGTGCTCAGGTCGGGACAGGGCCACCACATGGACCTCAGTTCCCTCAGAGGGTTTACATGGAGACCTTCAACAATTGATCCGAGCTCCTGCCTGCTTTGGGAGCCCTTGTCCACTGTTGCCTCTGCTGTTGCCTCTGCTGCTGCCTCCCGAGGGTGCCTGAGTTATTGAGATACCCCGCTCCCCTCTCGGCTGGCCAAAAAGACTCTCTCGCTGACCTTTAGCGCCTGTGGGTGGAGGTACCTGCGTGGCCGCTGGAGATTCTGCCCCTAAAGCCTGCTCGGATCTGCTCCCCTTGGTGCTATGTGGCCAAGGCAGGGCTGGGCTCTGCTCTGGGTCCGGTGCGCAATGGACCTTTTGGGTCAGTTTTTCAAGGCTCTTTGGAACAGAACTCTCATCCACTCCGTTGTTTTGTGACTTCCACTGCTCCAGAATTTGTTGGGAGTTCTTCTTTGCAGGTATTTTATGTGCTGTGGGTTAGGAGTTAGTATATATGTATCTTTCTACTCTGCCATCTTGGCTCTTCCCCCTTCTATGTATCATTTTCAGTCACTTTAGTACAATGTTCTGCAAACACAAGGTTCTCTGAGACAAGTTGCCACAATTAGAGGTGTCAAATTCAAATAGAAACTGGGGCTGCTAAACCCCAGTATCTCTGTGGGCTACATATTAACTTAGAAAACCACATATTAACATTATCTATATTCTATTATTTCTTTTGTGAAATATTCCCAATTTGACTCAGTTCTCTATATATTTTAGAAATGAGACTTTTATCACAGATACTAGTTATAAAAAACTCTTCCCAATCTTCTGCTTCCCTCCTAATCTTGGTTGTATTGGGTTTGTTCGTGCAAAAACTTTTTGATTTAATGTAATCAAGATAATCCATTTTGTTCTCTATCTCTTGTTTGGTCAAAAATTTCTCCATTCTTCATAAATCTGACAAATACACTATTCCTTACTCCCCTAATTTGTTTATAGTACCGGTCTTTATACCTAGATCATGTATCCATTTGGATTTTATTCTTGTGTATGGTGTCAGGCATTGGTCTATCCCCAGTTTCAAACAAACTGTTATCCAGTTTTCCCAGCAGTTTTTGTCAAACTATGAGTTATCCTAGAATCTAGGGTCCTTGGGTTTATCGAACAGTAGATTGCTATATTCATAGACTATTGTGTCTTGAGTACCTAATCTATTCCACTGGTCTACCCTCTATTTATTAGCCAGTACCAAGTGGCTTAGATTGCTGCTTTATAATGCAATTTGAGATCTGGTAGGACTAGGTCACCTTCCTTAGCATTTCTTTTCATTAATTCCCTTGATATTCTGGAACTTTTTTGTTCTTCCAGATGAATTTTAATATTATTTTTTCTAGCTCTAGAAAATGTTTTTCTGGTAGTTTGATTGCTTTGGCACTGAATAAGTGAATTAATTTTGGTAGAATTGTCATTTTTATAATATTAGCTTGGCCTACTCACAAGCAACTGATGTTTTTCCACTCACTTAGATCTGACTTTCTTTGTGTGAAAAGTGTTTTGTAATTGTGTTAATATAGTCCCTGGGTTTGTTTTGATAGGTAGACTCCCAGATATTTTATAGTGTCATCATTCCCCAATTGATAAATGTTCAAAGCATAGAAACAGGCAGTTTTCAGAGGAAGAAATTAAAGATATCTATAGTCATGTGAAAAAATGCTCTAAATCACTATTGACTAGAGAGATACAAATCAAAACAATTCTGAGGTACCACATCACACCTGTCAGATTGGCTAACATGACAAAACAGAAAGATGATAATTGTTGGAAATGTGGGAGAGTTGGAATACTAATTCATTGTCAGTGGAGCTGTGAGTTGATCCAACCATTCTGGAGAGCAATTTGGAACTATGCCCAAAGGGCTACAAAAAATGTGCATACACTTTGACCCAGCAATATCACTTCTAGGACTGTATCCCAAAGAAATTGTAAAAATAGGAAAGGGTCCCACATATGCAAAAATATTTGTAGCAGCTCTCTTTTGTGGTAGCCAAGAACTGGAAATTAAGGGAATGCCTCAATTGGGGAATGGCTAAACAAGTTGTGCTATATTAATGTAATGGAATACTAATGTGCTATAAGAAATGATGAACAGGAAGACTTCAGAGAGATCTGGAAGGACATATATGAACTGATGCTGAGTGAAAGAAGCAGAACCAGGAGATCACTGTACATAGTAAAAACCACAGTATGTAAGGAATTTTTCTGGAAGACTTAGCCATTCATAGCAATGCAAGGACCTGAAACATTCCCAAAGGATTCTTGAGGCAAAATGCCATCCACATCCAGAGAATAAACTATGGAATTGGAATATAGAATGAAGTAGAATAGTTTTTCTTGTGTTATATTTTGTTTTGTTTGGGTTTTTGTCATGGTTTCTCCCATTCATTTTAATTATTTTATGCAACATGACTAATGTGAAAATATGATTAATAAGAATGTATGTGTAGAACCCATAAAAAATTGCACATCTCAGGGAGGAAGGGAGGAGGCAGGGAGAGGAAATCTAAGACTTATGAAAGTGATTGTAGAAAAATGAAAACAAATTAATAAAAAAATAAAAAATACTTCCCAATTACATTTTAATCTGGTTTGGTTTGCACTCTGGAGCATTGTAGGTCTCATGTGACCCTGGCCCCACATTTGACACCTGTGGCCTCAATGATATACAGCAAAGGTATCAAATGGTGAGGGGGCAAAGGGGCAGGGAGGAGGGAGGTGTAATACTCCCAAGACTAAAATGTAATTGAGAAATATTTTTGAAATGTTAAAAAAAATACAACAAAAATAAATAATGTTAACACTTGGATTTTCTAAATCTATCTTATGCAGCCCACTGAGCCTCATTTCTCATGAGTTTGATGTTCTTGTTGTACAGAGCTTTTCCTTATTCATTTCTCATTGCCTTATTGCTTTAAAAAATGTCTCATTAAAAGACTAACAACGAATATATTGACATATTGCAACCAACTAAACTTGTTTCATATTAAATTACACTTAAATTAATTGTAATGTCTAAAATACCCTAATAACTTTAAGTTACTCCCTCTAATTCTTCATCCAACCCTTTTGTCCATTCATTTGTATTCACTTTTCCTCTTTGGTGATCATAGCTAATGTGGACTATATTCTTCTTGGATCTTTTCCCCCCTACATTATATATATATTATAGATTCACATTATTACATACACATCTTCTGAGATTACTTTATATAGCTTCTATTAGTTTTATAGTATTACATCAATGGACTAACATTTATTTTTCTACTATAAGACATTTAGATGGTTTTCAATCTTTTGGTGATTTCTTATAATGTTCTATGAAAATTTTTGAAGGGATAATTTTAATATGCATATATGTGTGTGTTATGTATAATGTATATGTGTGTGTTGATTTCCAACTACACTGCACTACTGGCAAAGCTATTTATTTGTCCAGGCATTCTGGAAAGCAATTTGGAACGGTGTCACCAAATCTTATTAAACAGTGTGTCCTTTAACCCAGACACACCACTACTAATTCTATACCCCCAAGGGATGAAAGAAAAAAATGCAAAAATATTTGGAGCAGCTGTAATCATACTAGCCCTAAACTTGAAACTAAGAGGGTGTTTTTGATAAGGAAATAGCTAAACAAATTGTGGTATATGAATGTGATGAAGAGTATTTTGCTAAATTATGAAATGAATGTAACTTCAAAGGAAACTGGAAAGAGTTCTTTAAAACAATACAGAATAAAATGAGCAGAATTAGAACAATTTATACAATGACAACATCATTATAGAGGAAAACAACTTTGCAACAGTTTTAGAACTTTGACCAACCCACCTTCTGCCAAAGACATGAAGGACTTACAGAATGAGTTGTAAATTTTTGGACATGAGCAAAGGAGAAATGTAATTTTTTGGACTGAGTATATTTATTATTGAAGGGTTTTTTAAAAAAATATTCCATTGGTTAAACAAAACTTTCAAATACTAAGGCTTTTACACTGTACCCCTAATAATGGAATTCTGGGGCCAAAAGAGATAATTATTTTTGCGACTCTATTTGTTGCTAAATCACTTTCCAAAAACAGTCAGATTTCCTGTAACAGCAGAAGCAGTTTTTCAATCTTGCAAAGTGATCTTGTAGTAGTTTATTTCCATGTAGGAATTTATGTAATTTGGGTTCAATCACGTTTCTTGGTATAATGTGACCTTGTCTTGGCATAGCCAGTTTGGGTAACATGAAGACACCCTGGAGGAGCCAATTGGAACATGTCCAGATTTCCTGCCATGGAGACCTCTGCATCCCCTACCAGGAGGGTAGAGGTAGCCTCTTTTGATTGGCTACTCTTTAAACTGGTGAGATCTCTTTTTTTCTGTGACTCTTTTTTCTGCTGTGCTCTTTTCAGACACTCATCTTCCTTTTCCAGAGGATGAAAGTCCCAATTCATCCACAACATGGGTGCAATAAAAGAGAAACTCACTTCCTATCCTTTGCTCCCTTTTATTCCAGTTTCAAGAAATAGACCTACAGGATATTTGTTTCTTTTTTTGTTGTTTGCCCTCAGTTTCAGGTGCTGGAGATGATCCCTATGGAACATGAGAGTTTGAGGTGTGACAACTTTGGACTCAGGATTACAAGAGGTACGATACAACCAACCAGCCTGATATAGAAGCTCTGGGAATCCAGGGTGTCTGAGACTCTAGTCTGAAGGGAGTTTAGGACTTGGACCTGGGACTGTGGTGTACATGGTCTAAGCTAAGCTATTAACCTAATCCTCTTCCAGGGAGACACACCTCCTAAGTGTTGGCAGAGCATATTTGTATATTTATGATTTTACCTTCAGAAATAAATATTTCTGTATAAAAGATAATTTGACTGCCAGTAGCTAAGTGGAATTGGGATGCAGGGAACTATCCCACTGTAACTGAGGGAATACCATCAGTAAAAGCTAAAGTCATCTGCAGAGAGCCTAGATACCCCCTAATCCCCTTAATAGTACTTTAGAACCCTGGAGAGAAGAAAATTTTAACTTACTTGTCTTTCAAGAAGTAGAAGTCAGGGTAGTCTTGTATCAAATTAATATATCAATATATTTGTCAGAGTTCATCATTCCTTTAATGTGGACAAAACTCCCAGGTCCAATAGAAGTAAAAATAAAAACTTCACAAAGATTATGGGTATGAGTGTGCATGTCTGCATGCATGCACACATATATACATATATATGTGTGTATATGTATATGTGTATGTGTGTGTGTGTGTGTGTGTATAAATGATGTTTGAAACTTTGATGAAGAGACCAGATCTTATAGGCTCACATAGACTTCTTCTAACAATAGTTTTCCTATAGCTTTGAATGAAAAAGTGAATTTCATCTCAGTCTTTAGTACCCAAGTCTTAGCATCTTCTTGCCTATAGCAAACATTTGGTTTTTCTTCATGGCAACAGTTAGCAGCTGTTTTGGTTTTGACTTTTTTTTTAAATAGTTTTACTCTTTTTTCATTTAAAGAAGTCTCACCCCCAAGGTGCTAAAAGAAACATTTGTATTTTTTTTTTTAAATTTTACAAATCTTTGGAGTATATTTCCTTTTGTAAAAGCTAATGGTCTGAAGAACAATAGATACTAAGTGATTAAGCAGAACTGGGGTACTAATAACTGACCTAGCCAAATCCCCACCTCCTCAGAATCAATCCTAGAGTCCTGAAGGACATGTGTAGCAGCTTGGCTCCTGGAGAAGGAACCAGAAAACTCTGCACTGGGCCAGATCCTGCCATGAACCTTATATGGGAATATGAAAAACTTTTGGATTTTCAAGTTCAGATACTCTGACTGTCTACAGGGGTGTTGGAGGTGTCCTTGAGATCCAGCAGGACCAAGTATTAACTAATTAAATTTTGTTAGACCTTTGCTGAGCATGCCAAATTGCAATTTTTTATTACAAGGTATTGTTTAGAAATTATTATGATATATAATTTTTGTTACTCAATTTATATAAATTTATATAAATTAATTAAAATTACATAATTATATTAATTTTAAAAAAGAAAGAAATCTATTCCACAGTGTAAGTGAATCTATATTAATTCCAGTTGCTAGGTCCATCTGAGGGACTTTATTTTCTTGCTTTGATGAAACTGATTCTATTTTACTATGAGATTTAATAAGCCTTGAAATACTTGTATTCTCCCACATCAACAGCTGCTACAGTATCTCTAATAGTCATTGAAGAGTGCTCTTCAACAACTACAACTTTTGCACATTTCCTGGGGGAGGAGTAATATTCATTCTTTAAAACACAGAATTAAAAACACAAGAGAGCAATGAAGGACAGAAGTTCATTGTTCAACTGATAGAGAACCAACTAAAGGTGGAGAAAACAGGTCAATTGGGTTTCATCTGATCAAGATCAGACATTCTGAGACAAACCAGAACACTAGTTGTAGAAGCATAGACATGTGCTCATCGCCATCACAAAATGGAACCATGTCAAAATTATCACCGTCCCAAGTAGTTCTGTACAACAGTGAACCCTCCCCTTCCCCTAATTTTGTTGTGAGGATCAAATGAGATAATGGATAAAAAGTGTTTTGCAAACTTTAGAAAATCCATATAAATGTCAGCTATTAAGGAGGGACAGAGACAAAATTGTTGAAAAAAGGCAAGGACTCACCTGAGTTCTCCTAAATTCCCCTCCAAACAACTTCAAATAATGTTTCAAAACAAATTCTGGAGCAGCAGAACCAACAAAATGACATGGGCAAATATTTTGTCCAACCCAGGATAACTTACAAGGTTTGCAGGAAATGTAGGTTGCCCAGGGTCAGAGTGAGCACAGTCCAGTCATACTGCACCAATGTAGGTCAAGCTCCAGCAAACCAGCAGCAAGCTTTGGGGGTGACTAAATCAATTTATGGCTCTTGGAAATCTCAGCTCACAGATGGTAAAGGGTTTGGATAACTAGTCAGAAAAACGTTATAGGGGTTTCTTTGCAGGCACTGGGTGAAGAACTTTGTTGTACTGCCCATACAGAGATCTGGATCACAGAGTCACTATTCCCGGGCAGGGAAGAACACTAGAATATCAGAATTTGCAGCCACAAGGGAGTGGCAACCCTGATCATAGTTCCAGAGTCCAGAATATTTGTGGTCATTCACAGACCAAAACGCAGGCCAGGAGAGTAGTAAACACTTGTCTCCTTAGATCATACTATTTTGGAAGAACTGAAACTGTGAATTGGTCTTAGGGCCAAAAAGAATTCCTGGAAGAGCTCAAAAAGGATTTTTAAAATCCAATAAGAGAGGTAGAGGAAAAATTGGGAAAAGAAATGAAAGTGATGCAAGAAACTCATGGGGGAAAAAGAGTCAATAACTTGGAAAAGGAGGTAACATAAAAAATAATAAAGAAAATTATACTTGAAAAAACAAAAACAGAATAGCCCAAGCAGTAAAAAGGGCACAAAAATCCACTGAAGAGAAGAACTCTTTAAATAGTAGCATTGTCCAAATGGAAAACAATTCCTTAAAAATTAAAATTGGTTGAGTATCTGAAACAAACAAGATCAAAAGAATGAAAAAAATAGAAGAAAATATGAAATACAACTAACCTGGAAAATTGTTTTGTTTTGTTCTTTGTCCTGGAAGAGGATCATGACATCAAGATGATTACATGACTTGCAGTTGACTTTGATTTGAGTGAGGGAGGGTTGTGCAAGGTTATCAGTCTCACTTTTTCCTCCAGAGCCATCTGGATCCAGTAGTCTGATATTTATCAGGGTGACTGGAGATGGCCCAGTATGCAATGTATGACCCTCACCATTTTAGGCTAAGGTCTTATCACATTCTCACATTGAGTGAGATTCACATATTCAATGAATAAGCCTTTTTAAGTAGTTACTCAAGGGATGGCACCTTTAAATAAAAGAAAAAATCAAATTGGGAAAGGAAGACCCTCAGGTTTCCTAGGGAAAAGAGAAACAGTTACTATTCAGTATTTGTGTTCCAATTTTCGCACACCCCTTCCAATATTTGTAATTTTCTTTTTCTGTCATATTAGCCAATCTGATAGGTGTGAGGTGATACTTCAGAGTTATTTTAATTAGTATTATTCTAATCAATAGCAATTTAGGGCATGTTTTCATATGAATATAGATAGCTTTAATATCTTCATCTGAAAGCTGCCCATGCATATCTTATGAACATTTATCAATTGAGAAATGACTTGTACTCTTATAAATTTGATTTAGTTCTCTGTTTTAGAAATGAAGCGTTTATCAGAAACACTGACTGTAAAAAATTGTTTCCCTGCTTTCCGCTCTCCTTCTAATCTTGGTTGCATTGACTTCTTTTGTCCTAAACCATTTTGATTTCATGTAATCAAAAGTGTCCATTTGAATTTCATAATGTTCTCTACCTCTTGCTTTATCATAAATTCTTCCCTTCACCATAGATCTCACAGGTAAACTATCCCTTACTCTCCTAATTTGCTTACCTTATCATCCTTTATGACTAAATCAATTACCCACTTTGACCTTACGTTGGTATATGAAGTTGATCTATGTCTAGTTTCTGCCATAATAATTTCTAGCTTTTCCAGCAGTTTTTGTCAAATAGTGAGTGCTTGTGCCAGAAACTAGAGTCTTTGGGCTTATCAAACACTAGGTTATTATGGTCATTCACTACTCTGTCTTGTGTACCCAATCTATTCCACTGATCTACCACTCTATTTCTCATTCAGTACCAGGCAGTTTTACTGATTACCACTATATAATATAGTTTGAGATCTGGTATTGCTAGGCCACCTTCCTTTGTACTTTTTTTCATTAATTTCCTTGTACTTTATACTTTTTCTTCTTGCAGATGAATTTTGATATTTTTTTTCTGGCTCTAGATGATAATTTTTTTGGTAGGTTGATTGGTGTGGCACTGAATGAGTAAATTAATTTAGGTAGAATTGTCATTTTTATTTTATGAACTTGGCCTGCACACGAGCAATTGATATTTTTCCAACAGCTTAGATCTGAATGTATTTGTGTGAAAAGTGTTTTGTAATTGTATTCATATAGTTTTTTGCTTTGTCTTGGCAGGTGGCCTCCCAAATATTTCATATTTTCTACAGTCATTTTAAATATAATTCTTTTTCTACCTCTTGCTGCTGCACTTGGTTGGTAATACGTAAAAATGCTGATGATTTGGGTTGGTTTGTTTCATATCCTGATACTTTGCAAAAATTGTTAATTATTCAAGTAGTTTTTTAGTAGATTACCTAGGGTTCTCTAAGAATACCATCATATCATCCATAAAGAGTGATGCTTTTATTTCCTCATTGACTATTCTGATTCCTTCAATTTCTTTTACTTCTCTTGCTACTAAATCTAACATTTCTAGTGCAATATCAAATAATAGTGGTGATAATTGACGTTCTTGTTTCACCTCTGATCTTACTGGGAAAGCATCTAGCTTATCCACATTGCATATAATGCTTGCTATTGTTTTTAGATAGATACTGTTTATCATTTTAAGAATGAATCCATTTATTTCTATATTCTCTAATATTTTTAATAGTAATGGATGCTGTATTTTATAAGAAACTTTTTCTGCATCTACTAAGATAATTATATGATTTTTGTTGGTTTTGTTATTGATATGGTCAATTATGCTGATAGTTTGCCTAATACTGAACCAGCCGCTGCATTCCTGGAATAAATCCCACCTGGTCATAATGTGTTATCCTCATGGCTGTAATCTCTTTACTAATATTTTATTTAAAATTTTTGCAACAACATTCATTAAGGAATTGGTCTAAAATTTCCTTTCTCTGTTTTGGCTCTTTTGGATTTAGGTATCAGGACCATATTTGTATCATAAAATAAATTTGGTAGAACTCTTCCTAATTTTCCAAATAGTTTATATAATATTGAAATTAGTTGTTCTTCAAATGTTTGATAGAATTCACTTGTAAATCCATCTGATCCTGGAGATTTTTTTTCTTAGGGAGTTCAGTGATGGCTTGTTCAATTTCTTTTTGCTAAAATGGAATTATTTAACTATTTTATTTCCTCTTCTGTTAATCTGGGCAATTTATATTTTTTTATATAAATTTATTTATTTAACTTTTTACATTCATTTTCACAAAATTTTGGGTTCCAAAATTTTCTCCCTATTTG
>JAQQSK010014340.1:0-11154 GCA_028658325.1 Potorous gilbertii | reverse complement strand
CACAAAACTGGAAGAAAAAAAAAAGACACATCCCTGCAGCTAACCGACAACTACTTTCATTCACAGTGCTGATACTTAAACCATGATGGGAGAAATGAATAAAAGCAGAGCTGGGCCACTGCTTTTAAACAATTTCACAACAATCCAGATGATACTTCTAGCCTCTGCTCATGCTTTACAACAGTGAATCAGGACAAGATAGAGATTTGCTAATGTGTATTTAATCACCAAAGGACTGAAGATAGTCTGGGTTTTTATTCTGTAATGTTTCTAAGACTGTGTCCATTAAATGCAAACAAAAAAGAAAGAGGTCTTCGCAGAACAGGAGAAGTGATGCACACTTGATGTTGAGATTGAATTTAAATATTATTCATGGCATATAGCCTAGTCCATGCTCTGGCTGTTTCTATGGCTTGGGCTTCATTGGTCTTCCACTGCTCGGCTACATCATTTGCTAATGGATCGTCTGGATTGGGAGCACTTAACAAAGCTTGGATTGAGAGCAGCACTGTACGGATCTGCAACGCTGGAGACCATTTATCTTTCAAAATATCTAAACATATTCTTCCCAACTTGTCTACATTAGGGTGATAAATTTTGGTCATGAAACGTACTTTAGGAGCTGCCATTGGATATTCTTCTGGAAGAAATAGTTCAAGTTTAAAAGTCCCTCCCTCAAAGGGGGAATCCTGTGGGCCTGCAATGACCACATGAAAATAACGTGCGTTGCTTTCATCTGGTTCTGCTTTTATCCCAGGAACTGGTTCTGCCAGCAAACGCTGGATTTCCTTAATAATCCTGCGGGGCAGCCTGGCCATCTTGTCTGATCCGGAATTCAGCCTCTGGGACTCGTCTCCCGCAAGTTTCTTAATTTCACTTTCTTTATTTAGAAAATGCAATTGATAATATTTTTACTATATAACTCAGAAATCTCCATGTGAAGGGTTTTATAAACCTTTAAGTGTTATTTAAATGTGAAATACTATCATGCTTCTCCAAGATTTTGTCTTAATTCATTTGCTGCCTTTTCATCAATAAAATCACATTATTTAGAAAATGGTTTTCATAGAAAGATCAAATTGTTTACACATATGGTCTTGATAATTCTCAGATCATGAAAAATAGATTTAAAATATTTCATAAATTTTATGTATTCTTTGAGGTGTGAGAAAGGACATTAACTATGTGCTACTTTTTCCTTTAAAAGATACCAATGGGTATCTTTTTAAATAATATTTTATTTAATAATATTTTTAATAATATCAATGAGTGTTATTTTCACTCAAATGGCAGAAAAACCCAAATGAGAGGGGTTAAAGTGACTTATTACCAATGTGGTGCTTTATTATGAAAATGAAAAGTTCTTCTCTAAAAGTATAGATAGAGGGTAGGTGTTATATTGTTCTTTTAACCTGTTTTTTAGGGGAACTTTTTCACAAGGCTATTTTCCCTGTTAAATAGATTGTAGGATTTTATATCTAAAACTAGGAATATTAGGGGTCATCAAGGTCAGCACCTTCATTTTATAGATGAGAAAACCCAGCTTCAGAGATGTCACATGACTAAGCCAGCATTACCACGCTTGCTGGTAAGCTTGTGAGGATGGTATGATTTTGAAGTCACTCAAAATACATCAAATAAATTCCATATCTAGTAAACTTTAGTGAAAAAGACAATTCTACATATTCATGTAGAAGTATCATTTCTGTCTAAGGATCCATAATAAAAGTTTTGTTTTTTTTTATCAATGAGAAATTAGAACCACTGTTCAGGAACTTCCAAGTGTCTTTCTATTTCTTCTTACTCCCAGGCTAGCATTCCTTGACCTTCTCCAACATACTCATCCTTTTTTACCTTCTCTCATACTTCTCCAAACTTATTACTTACCATTTTGGGGGGAGGCCCCTCAAAATCTATGATTTCATTGATACAGAGAAATCTCTCTGCCAAACTAGTACCCATCCTGAAGCTTAACAGTTCAGAGTTGCCTGCAGGAACTGAGAAGTTCTAGAAGCCAGGTCTTCAAGACCTCAAAGCTTGCTCTCTATCTGATGCCTCTCCTCATTATAATTCCTTTATTTCAGATTAGACAAGAGCAGTTAGGTGTGCTAGTGAATGGAATGCAGGGTCTGGAGCCAGGAAGCCTCATCTTCCTGAGTTCAGGATTACTTACTAGCTGCATCTGTAAGATGAACTGGAGATGGAAATGACAAACCACTCGAGTATCTTTGCCAAGAAAACTCCCAATGGATTCACTGAAAGTCAGACCCAACTGAAAAATGACTGATTTGATACTCAAAAATCTCAATATTGTTCCCCCAGCTCCCTTTGGGATATTTTCCCCAACTAAAATGCCCTACTTTTCCTTTCAATTATTATTGAAGACTTCTTTGGAGACCCCCAAAACCAGTCAGAATAGGAATTTTTAGAGCTGAAAATAACTTTCTTTTAGGATAACAATGCCTATTTCTCAGATCAGCTGCTAAGTAGCTCCATGTTGAACCTAGTCAGGAAAACTCAAGTTCACATCCAGTTACATGCTAGGTGTGTAACCCTGGGCTATTCATTTAACCTGTCTGAGTTAGATTCCTCATCTGTACAATGAGGAAAATAGTAGCATGTTCCTTCCAGAGTTGTTGCAAAGACGAAAAAGACAAGTTTTAAAATGATTTGTAAACCTAAAAGTGCTACATAAATGCTATCAACATCATCAATCATCATTATTAAAGAAAGTGAGGGCCCACAGAAACCAAGATTATAAACCATTTCACTAGTAAGGCATACGGTTGCATGGTTGTGGGATCTGAGGCACTGAATTTCATGGATTATAAAACAAATTTCCTCATTTGACAGCAGTAGTTTAAGGTTAGGGATTTTAGAATTGCTAACTCCAAGTAGACAATTATGATGTCCTTAGTATTTTCTTTATGTTAGGGATATCTTCCAACTGTCAGCAAAAGTGGATCATACAAAAACAGAATATATATACCAGAGACTTGTAAGTGAAGCTTTCAGTAGAAGAAAAAAGATAAATTTCTTTTCGATGGAAGTTTCCCTTAAGTACTAGGAAATAAAATTGGAAGGAAACAACTACAAGAATGAAACAATATCTACTGAAAATGAGCTTGTATTTTAGAGGAGAGAAAATAGGATGTGTATCAATCTACTACCACAGAATATAAAGTTAATAAATGCAAATAGTCAACAAACTCTCATTAAGCACCCACTGTGTGTCAATGTTAAGCACTGGGCTTATAAAGAAAGTCAAAAGAGAGTCCCTGCTCTCTAGAGGCATGTAGTCTGGTATGGGAGACAACATGTATGCCACAATATCCAAACCGTGTATTTATTTGCAATGCATTTGCAATGCATTACTTGCAAATGAGTAAAAGAAAGAGGCACTGGTATTAAATGGGGCTGAGAAAATTATCTTGTAGAAGGTGGTGCCAAGACTTGAAGGAAGTTAGAGAGGTCAGGAAGTAGAGATAAGAAACTGAAGCTAGCATTTCCAACATAAGAGATAGTCAATGCAAATGCCTAGAGTTGGAGATGGAACAAGAGTTGTGTGAGAAAGAGCAATTAGAACAGTGTGTCTAGTTCACTGGCTGTGTGGAGATTGGGATATGGGGGGAGTGGAGGAGGTGAGGAGTAAATTGTAAGAACATTGACAAAGAGAGGGTCCAATTTACGAATGGCATTAAATGTCAAGCCAAGGATTCTGGAGGTGATAGAAAACTACTGGACTTTATTCAATAGAGGGGGAGGGACATGGTCAGACCTCTGCTTTAGGAATATTTTAATAGCTCAGTAGAATGGACCAGAATGAGGAGAGATGTGTTTGGGAGACCATCAAGCAGAGAACCATAGTTCAGGCAGGAGGACATGAGATCCTATATCAGCACTTCATACCTGGCACATAGTAGACATTTAATAAATATTTATTGATTGATTATACTAGGGTAGTGGTAGTGTTAGAGGAGACAAATGGAAAGAGATAACACAAAGAAAAAATCAACAGGCCTTGGGAATAGACTGTCTGTTGGAGGGGGTAAGGGAGGGGCTGCAAGAGAGAGTGAGGAATTCAGGATAACATATAAATTGGGAACCTGGGGAACCAGAAGGATGGTGGCCATAGGGTCATTGGGAAGAGAGGGGGGTTTTGAATAGAAGACGATTAATCTAGTTTTGGACATGTTACATTTAAGAAGTCTATGAAACATCTAGTGTGATATGCTTAAAAGGCAGCTGGGGATGTGAGCTGTTAATCAGCAGAGAGGTGAAGACTGGATAAACTGAGCTGAGAATCATCACCACTGGGATGATTACTGGATCCTTGGGAACTGATGATGTCACCAAGCAAGAATGTGTAGAGAGAGAACAGTGGAGGACTCAGAACATGGTCCTGGTGGACACCAACTCTTAGTGCCCATGACCTTGATGAAGAGTCAGCAAAGGAGAATGAGGAATGGTGTGACAGATAGTAGGAGAACCAGGATAGAAGAGTGCCACAGAAATCTAGAAAAAAGGAAGGAACAAGAAGAGGATTATTTATAAGGCTAAAGGATGCAGGGGGGTCCAGAAGGAAGAAAACTGAGGAAAGGCCATTAGATGCAGCAATTAAGAGGCCACTGGTAACTTTGGAGAGATGACTTTTGGTTCAATGATGGTTATCTGAAGTCAGACAGTAGAAAGCCAAGGAGGGAGAGGAGAGGAAGTAGAGGCATCAATGGGAGACAGCCTTCTCAAGTAATTTATTCACAAATTCAAGATGTCCCAAAATTCTCAATGCAGATTTCAGCTATCAAATTTTAAAACTGCATCACAACTTTTGGGAAGCCCAACATATATAAAAATAACTAAATACATATTAGTTTGGGAAGGAGAGAGCCACCGGATCCAAGATCACTGAAACATGACTATATGTATGTTTTTTTGTATATGTGTTATACTATTTATGTGCCAATGAGAGCACAGTATTTTACTTGGTACAGACCTTGGTGGTAGCAAGGATTGATCGCTTTGTACATCTTGGTAGAAAATGAACGAAACCTTGCCTGTTTTTCAACAGTTGAGTAAAGACCTCTAAATAAACCCATACACATGACTGATGAAGCTGGTTTTGCATTATACCTATTGGTGAGATTTGCAAGCTGTTCATTTAAAAGAAAGGCAGGACAGATTGAAGTCAGGGAACATTTAAAAATATTTTCAACAAGTGTTCATTTTTTTAAAAAAATTATTCTCTTATCTTATTTAAGGCTAAAAATATATACTTCAAATTCTCTAGACAATGAAAGGCTGATCATTAACGAAGCCTCCATTTGCAACAGGACATGAAATTCAGCTTTTGTTGTACCAGTTCATACTAACAGAAACTTTTATTTGTACATTTCAATTTTTAAAGCATCTCAAGAAAAGAAAAGCTTTGATTATTGTGTCTTATGAACTTGAAAATCGTCACTATATCATACAGAGATAAATTACCTGAAGCTAGACAAAACACTTGGAGGCAAAAGTTTAATTCAGTTTAGCAACTTTATCATGACATCCTTCAAAGCAGTGAAAAAAAGGTAATTGTTGATATTCAGCTCGCTATCCTTTTAATTCATTCTGAATGGGAAATGGAACTGCATGTCGGATTTATTGAGTGTGTACTAAAAGGGTTTCCTAACTCGAGTAGGCTAAGAAAGGTAATCAACATGAATTTAAATAAATGATGAACCTGATTTTCATCATCATTTTCATCAACAAGCATTTATCTAGTGCCCACAGGGTGCAGTGCACTAGACTTGATGTTTCAGAATTTACTGTGTTTTGATTAACGAAGTCCCTGTCCTTAAGTAGCTTATAATCAAGTGGGTCTACATTTAGTTAGCTATTTGCCCTCCCTGGGGATGTAGCGGTTGTCGGGCAGAGTCCTGAATCTTCTTTGCCTGGAACTCCAGCTACTATATATGCCCTGTTTCTGATTCTCTGCTAAGGGTTTGGTTCCTTTGTAACTCCTGGCTTAGATCTGCTTCTTGAATCTTTAATATCTTCTCAGTGTCTTTCTACCTTCTGGTTCCAGTCTTTTCTGTGCTTTTCTCAGTCCTGATCAATCTACTCATTCTCATGGCCTGTCCTGACAGCTTGTGAGGTGAGCTCCTTCACCTTTCCTGTGCCTTCTGCTGATGTAGAGATGCCCATGCAAATTGTCGTCATTGTGGGGTGGGGTGGGAACTACCTTAGGTTTTTTGTTCCCATCCATGTCTGCTCTTTATGGTTAGCATTCCAGGATTCCCAGGAATATGACGGAAGGGGGTGAAACTTTCCTCCTTTTTGTTTTTTGGAAACAAAGCCTCCATCCATATAACATTTGTATTCTAACCCTCTACCATTCCAGTAAATAAAGCTTGGAAGATGTCGTGAAATCATACTGGATAACTATATCCACATCCAAAGTTATGGCAGTCATCCTGATAAAGTCAGTAATTTCACCTACAGTATTTACCAAACACTACTCTGTAGGTGGTGAAAATCTACTAACACTCAGTAAGAGTAAAAAAAAAAAGTTGGTCCTAAAGAACTTACTTTTTATCTGGAGTTTTCCATTTACTGTTACATACTAGATACTGGAGAAGATACAAAAGTAAAGGTACAGTTCTCACCTAAAAAGAATTACAATCTACTAGGGGGAAAATATATATATATATATATATATATATATTTTATATATCTTATATATATATAAATATAATATATATGAAGTAATGGAATCCAAAGTCATGGGTATCAGGAGCTCCACAGAACTTCCATTTAATTTCCCAACATTGTTCACTTAATCTAATTCCAGGAGAGTTCCATCCTACCCCAAAATAGATTTGATCCTCCCCTTAATAATACCTCTGCATCCAATTTAATATCTAACTGACTTGAGGACTTACTGATTGTGTTTTGGTAGCAAAATAGAAAGAAACTTGTTTCTTTTCAGGGGCTGTATTAAGATTAGCTTATTGTTCCTGGCAAACAGGTATATGAGGTTTTATCTGGATTTTTTTAAAGTAAGAAGTGAAATTAAAAGTTAAAGTGCTAAAAGAGACCCCACACAAATTTTAATTGTGTCCCTTCATTCTCCACAACCAACCTCATACTCTTAGAACATCCCCTATGATTTGTATTGGATTTCTACTTATATGTCCTGTGTTGGCACCATCAACTTTTCCCTTTTCATTCACAATCTCCTTTCTCTCTGCCTACAACCAGGCTGATTTATTCTAGCTCTCCTCACTATTAATTCTCAAAAAACCCCAACAACTTTACTCAATTCTAGTACTTCCTCAAACTATCTTCTCTCCTTCCATTTACCATCCAAGTTCTAGACAAAGTGAGCTACACACCATGTCTCTACTTCCTCAACACCATTAACCCCCCATTCTTTATATCATTATTCCATTGCAACACTTATTTTTAAGATAACCAGTTACCTAACTTATAAATCCAAGCACTTTCTCTCCATTATGACCTTTTCATACCTTTACAGTGTTTGCTTGTTGTGGTTTAAACCTAGGGACAACAAAACCTGCTGAGCTTTCATGATGTGCTGTGGTGGAACCATGTCAAAGAATTCAGTCACACTACCTTTCATCCAAGTACAAGCATTTATTGAGATTGACGTCTCTCATGAAGTGGGCTAAGTTCCAAGAGGAGCCCGCAATTTCAGAGAAAGCAAGATGGATTTTTATAGGGTGAAGATACAATTACATAACAGAAATTTACATGGAATATAGGAATATGATTAATATTAAAAAGGCAGGAGAAGGTTGTTAAGGGATTAGGTAATGGAGGAGGGGGTCCCATCTTTCTCTCCCCTTCTTGATTTCTGTGACAATATGCTCACTGCATTCTCCTCTTATCTGTACTTAGTTCATCCTTAGGTGATCTTTCTTGTTCTGTGTGTAACATCCTCTAAGGCTCCCTCTCCAACCCTCTTTTCTCAATCTATAGCAGGAGTGGGGAACCTGCAGCTTTGAGGCCACATGTGGTCCTTGGGTGTGGCCTTTTGACTGAGTCCAAGTTTTATAGAACACACCCTGTTATTAAGGAGATTTGTTCTGTGAAATTTGGATTCAGTCAAAGGGCCACATTTGAGGACCAAGAGGGACATGTGTGACCTCCAGGTCACAGGTTCCAACCCCTGATCTAGTCTCATTTCACAATCCCATCTTTCTGGCTTCTACTATACATATGTGTACATTAGTCTACTAAATATCTACCATTTCCATTCTTTCTCCTGAGCTCCAGTCACACATTTTCAAAAGCTTATAGATTCAATCATTCTCTTCTTTCATTACTTTATTACCTTTAGTCTGGACCATAGAACTATTAGATTATACTTTCTAAAGTCAGACTTTAATGATTTCATTTGTGGTTTTTCTACCCTGGACTAGTAATAAAAACAAAACACAAAAGACTGTGTCAAGCTCTGCCACAGAAGCCAGGTGACTGTGAGAACGTTAATTAACCTCTCTGAGTGCAATTTCCTTACCTGTACAAAATAATAATACTTGAACAATCTCACTTATCTCACAGGACTGTTGCTGGAAAAGTACTTCTAAAGCCATAAATCATTCTGTAATTGTAACTTATTATTGTTAGTAATATCAAAAATAAAAAATAACCCGACTACTACATTTCTCTATTTACTGTTAAATAAAGTCCAACCACCTGAGTTTGGAATTAAAATTCTTCCACAATACGGTTCTCACCTGCTTTCTCAGTTCTATTTCTCTTTATCACCCTATTTTGTTGTTGATGTTTTGGCAATTAATTGTGTCTGACTGTTCATGACCAAATGTGGGACTTTCTTGGTGAAGATACAGGTGTGGTTTAACATTTCCTCCTCCAGCTCATTTTACAGATAAGAAAACTGAGGCAAACGGTCAAATGTCTTGCCCAAAGTCACATAGCTAGTAAGTGTATGAAGCCAGATCTGGACTCAGGTCCTCCATCTGTACTATTCCCTTTTTTACAAACATGCTTTCCACCTTTCTTTGACTGTTGTTTTCACTTGAATGTCCCACCTGCCATACTTTAAGGGTCATTTCAAAAGGTTCCATGATCTTCTCTGCAGGATGCTATTCTCTCTCCTTTCTCTTAGTCTCTGAAGAACTTTACAACTTTTCCCTGGCAAATAATTATGTCCTTCCTTTGCGTTTACCTGTTTCTATAGTTGTCTCATTACAAGTCCTTTGAAGCAGGACTTACTCATCATTATATCTTCTCCAATGCTTAACAGCACAGGAGACAAAACATATAATTAATCATTAACAGCAAGTAATACAGTAGCACAATATATACTGCTGAAAACTTATACTTAGTGGTGATTTTGGAAAGGAAGGGTTTGAAAAAATAATACTTTGAAAGAGTGCAGAGAGATTTTATATAGAGGATAGAAAATAAGATAGAAGTCTGAACCTTAGAGTGGAATGAATGAACAAGTATAGAAAAGTGATGTTTTAATTCTTATTTCATCTGGCTCTTCAGAATCTCTTGTTCCTATTCCTTTAATAAAGTATTTACATGAAGTAGCTCAGGGAAAAAAACAAAACAAAACTTTACCCTATGTGGAAAGATATTTCCATTCTAGACCCAGAGTGTTTTGCCCTGTCTTCATTGAGGAGAGGGTACTGGAGTGAAAATCTGCTAGTCTTTCATGCTTAGGAAACATTTCCCGAGTCCATTCTATCATATCTAGTTGTAACTGCACTGAGAAGATCCAGATATATGAGGACCTTTTCTTGTGCTGATTGGTTCTTTAATGTTATGATGAAAGTAAAACCTGCAGCTATTATCATATTCTAAAACCTAGTAAAGTTTACATTGGTTGGATACAGGGTTACTTGAGTTAATGCTGTCTTAACAGTGTGTAATTAACTTTTTGAAGGCTTATCAATGCCCTGTACTTTATTAACTTTCCTGTGCCTCACAATCCATAGGAGGTTATTTTCTAAAAGGTAAATCTCAATGTTGGAAATGGATGTGCTACAAAACAAACAAGTGTGCATTCAGAGCAGCTATCTTTAATTAAGCTCTTTAGCTTTTACTGACTATACAGAAGAACTTAAAGCAGTCAACAAACGCTGGAAAGAATTTTGTTCAATAACATTCACTCACATTCATCTTCCCACAGATACTGCTACCAAAAACAAAACAAAACAAAAAGAAATCCTTCACTCTGTGCTCTGCTCTGTGATTTTTGTCTTCTTGAACTATGCAGAAAGAAGGAGGGGAAAGGGTAGTGGCAGCATTTTCAATAAACTACCTTGAGGTCTGGCCTTAAGGTATCTCTGTAGCTAGGCACATTTTGAACTCCTTTCCCACTTTTTAAAAATTATCTGCTGTTTCTTACTTGTCTCAGGATCACTTGAAATATATGTTCAGAAATTTTTTAGGTTCTCCCTTCATAAATATATACTTCCTGCCCAATCTAATTGCAGATTCAACTTGGGAATCTTGACTATTCTTTAGGACAAATTTTAATTTCTTGTGTTTGAGAAAGAATGAGTGTCTGGTAACAATACCAGGTGTTAGGGGCAAAGTTTTATGTGGAGTATATGGAGTCAGAGATCGCAACAGTTTATGACCAACCAATGACCAGAAGGTCAAAGTGTACCTTAACTGTTAGAAGTTGAAATGAATTAGATCATGAGGGCACAGACACAAAAGACTTAAGATTCAAAATAATAAGTCATAAAGCAGCAGTTGTGTACAGTAGCTAAGGCTAGGATTACTGAATTTGGAATTCACAGATAATTTATGTTGTTCAGGTTTATTGTATATGTTGTTCGTAAGTGGCACTAGTCATACCTTACCAGGAAGTAAGCTGTAGGTGATGGTAAATAGTTTCTAGAAATGGAAAGAATACGTGGATATTTGTGGGTATTATCAAATCAACAATAATTACACTTACATATTTATTGCAGAAGGGAAGGAGGTTTCAACAAAAAACATTAAATCTTTATCCCCTTCCTTAAAACATCTCCCTAAATAGAGCCATTTCATTTCATTCCATTCAAAACCCATCAATTGTTTTAATAAAGGAAATTTCTATTTGGATTATGTGAAAAGGAAATTGAGTTGAGTTTCCTTTCTAAGGTCTAAGATCCTTCATAATCT
>JAQQSK010014339.1:0-11154 GCA_028658325.1 Potorous gilbertii | reverse complement strand
TTTTCCTCCCTCTCTGTAGAATCCCTGCCTATTCTTTAACTTTCCTTCCTAATTTAGTTTTTTTAATGACCAAAAATCTATTTTCTTTCCCTCCCAACCCACTCTACTAAGAAAAAAAAGAAACAAAAATTAACCCTTTTTAACAATATGTTGTGAATTCTCTCATGGGCCAAATCCAAAAAAATTATATCTCACTTTATCCTAAAACCATCACCTCTCAGTCAGGGGATAGGTAGTATGCTTCATCATCAGTCCTTTGGACTTACCTATCCATACTTAAAAACTAACTATAATGTCATCTCTCCATAAAGCCTTCCTAGAAAACCTCTTCTTAAAATGACTGTCCTGACCCTACCCTTACAGAGTACTTTATTTTGCACCTCTCTCATAGATCATGGGCAGTTAATTCTCATTTAGTTTTCAGTTATGATTTCTAAAATATAACTCTGGAAGACTAGACTTTGATAAAATCCACTGGGATTCAAATGGAGCTACTTGACTATTCTTTCAAACCTAAATCACTCTAGTTTTCATTGATTGGCCAATAATAGGTCCCATTCCAAGCTTCACTTGCTCATTGTTGGGGTTTTAATGACTCAAAGTGAGTGCAAATAGCAATATTTTTCTATTCTGAAGAGCAACTCTGAAGGTCTTCCTCTCCTAGACTGATCCTTTCGTGAAGACCATCTTTTCCTCATTTCTTACCTAGCCTTAATCACTAGATGGGTGTTGCCCCAGATGAAGTGAGATTAGGGAAAAACTTTAGCTTAGAAAGACCAAGATCTTCTACTACATCTGAGCCATTGCCAGTCATCCAATCCTATGTCTTACCACTGGACTCTGATGACTCGAGGAAAGAATGAGGCTGATGACTTTGCACAGCCCAGCTTCACTTAAATCCAAATTCACTTGCAAGTCAAGAAATCACCTTCCTGATATAACTGGTCCTCTTCCAGAACAAAGTATGAACAGCAATAATGTTACATTTATCTCTGCTTTTGTCTTATCCCTTTATAAGATAAGTAAACTCAATGAGGGATGGGACCCAGTCTTAAAGAAACTTTTATCTTCCCTCTCTCCCCCACGACCCACTGTGCATTGAGTGGGCTCAGAATAAATGTTTGTTGTATTGAGTAGAAGCATTACTGACTAGCTTGACATCTTTTTCACTGTCCCCTTCCCATTCTCTGCTGCTCCCTTCACCTTCACCCATCTTGCTGTAGCAGAGATGAAGGAAGCTCTTCCATCCTCTAGAGCTGAAAAAACATCTGAGCCTCATATGCATATAATCAAGGCCATAAATCCTCCCCCCCCCACCCCCACCATTATTAAGAGAAAGAAAGGGAGCTGTCCTTTTCCCTCTCCATACACCCGCTAAGTTTGCCCTTTTATATATTATTCTCCCTTCGAAAGCTGTTCTGAATCTTCTTGTTAAATAGAGAGTGAGAAGGGATTGTAGTCTTCCAAGTATTCTAATGATTACATCTATCCAATAGTGGACTGAACTGTCTCAGAAAGTAGTAAGTTCTTTCTGGAAGTGCTCAAGAAGAACCTGGATGAGCACTTACATGCAATTTTGAAGAGGTGGTTAATGTCTGGGGTAGGTGTCAAGACTGACATGGCCTCTGATGAGCGTTCCAGCTATAAGATGCTCTAGCATTATGATGTTTTGTAAATTGATTTTATCTCTGTAAAAAACCTGAGAAAAAACCTGCTTGTGAAAAGAAAGAGGCACCCACTATGATCAGCCCTAACCTGTACCCTCTTATGAGCCCTTCCTAGGGAATCCAGGCCACAGAATGAATGAAATCAGCTTGACTGTGCAATTCTGAGGGCTGAAGGAGAGAGATTGTTGACAAAGAGACTTTCAAGTTCCTACTACATCTGTGGGGAAACTGATGCCCAGAGTTAGTTCTGGATCTGGCTGAGGTGTCTGGTCCCAGGAGCCAGTGACAATAGCCAAGAGAGGAGGGAGGGAGGGGCAACTGGAAATGGGCCAGGGGCAAAGATAGCACCAAATGGGAGGAGGGGGCAGGTACCTTACAACAGAAGCACCCGACCCTGGGACTGGGCCAAGCGGGCCAGGTGATACAGCTGAGGAGGATACCCAATGCCCTGCAAGCAGCAGGCAGCCTTGGTGTCTGATGGAGTCTTTGATAGAAGAGACACTGGACACCGGAGGTGGCTTGGGACTAGGCAGTATAGTTGCGCAAGGGGGAAGTCTGAGGGAGAAAAGGAGGAGAATGGTCATCTGGTATGAGACCAACATCCTGTGGAAGCGGGAACTGCTGGTGTAGAAGAGTTGAGCACAAATAAGAGATCAGAGCATGAGGGTCAGGCTTCCAAATCTGGGACTAATCTGAGTGAAAAAAACAGAACTCAACCAAAAATAGCAGTTTAATATGGTAATAAATGATGATAAATGACATTTATATGGTGCTTGACATGTCATCCCTTTTGATGTGCTTCCAATAGCTCTGAGAAGCAAGTAGTACAGATATTATTATACCCATTTTATGGATGAGGAACCTTAAGTTCAGAGAGGTGATGCTGTTAAGTGGCAAAACCAGATCTTCCACCTCCAGGTTCATTGCTCTTCCCACAGCATTTGGATCCTGGTCCTAAAACTGCCACCTCAGTGCTATGGATATATGATCTATAAGGAAAAGAATGACCTCAGAAGATCATCCTGAGGATAAAATAAGATAGTCATGGGTGCAAAAGCACTTTCAAAACTATAAAGTGTAAAGAGAGATGATGATCTTCATCTGCTTTATCTCTGTTTCCTCACCTCTATAGGTTGTCTCAAAAGTCTTAGTGCCCTTTAAGGTTTTGTTCATTTGTTCTGTTTTGTTTTAAATCTAAAACTGCAAACTCCTTGAGAGCATCCACCTCTTGCTTCTTGAGCACTTTAGCAGCAATCTTCATAAGGTAGTTTCAGTCATATCTGACTCTTCATGACCCCATTTAGGGTTTTCTTGGCAAAGACACAGGAATGGTTCACCATTTCCTTTTCCAGCTCATTTTATAGATGAGGAAACTGAGGCAAACAGGGTAAAATGACTTGCCCAGGGTAACACAGCTAGTAAATATCTGAGACTGGATTTAAACTCATGAAGATGACTCTTCCTGATTCCCAGCTCCAGTGCTCTATCCACCTTTGCCAACTATTATTTGGCATGTGAAGCCAAAACTGAACCCAAGTCTTCAGCCTAGCACTCTAGGTACTGCACCACCTAGCTGCTTCATTTCCAACATGCTTTTTGCCCTTCCTTGTATCCCCATCACTTATCACAGTGCCTGACACATAATAAGCTCTTAATAAATTCATTAAACACTAAATATACTTAAGGTGACACAGCAGAGAGAGTGCTGAGTCAGGAAGACCTGAGTTCAAATTCGATCTCAGAAATTCATTAGCAGTGGGACCCTGGGCAAGTCACTTAACTGCTATTTGCCTTGATTTCCTCAACTATAAAATGGGAATAGCAATAACACCTACTTCCCAGGTTTGTTCCAAGGACCAAATGAGATAATATTTGTAAAACACTTAAGATAGTGTCTAGCACATAGTAGGTACTACATAAATACCAGCTATTATTGATTGATATGATTGATATTGATTGATATGATTACTGACTGAGAGTCCCTAGTAGAGAGTAAGTATAGTTACAATACACTACTCAATGTGTCTAAAGGCACTTGACTTCCTTACAATGATGCTCCTTTGACCCACAGAGATCCTCCCCATCATGACTTAGTAGACAATCTGCATATGTTGCTGTCCCTTACTTCCTGCATCCCAAAATTTATCTCTTCATCGCGGACCTTCTGTTAATGAACTTTCTGACCTGAGCTTGGCTTGTCCTCCAGTCACCAGTGAAGTCCATTTCAAGGTCCAAGTTCAGCCTTTCCAACTTTGTAAGACCTCCTAAGTTCCTACATTCTGATGGCATAAGCCTTTGACAACCCAAAGTTTCTTCCACACAACAAGGAGGCATCAGAGGACTCTACTGGAGTCTACACACAGCAGGTGCCTAATAAATGCTTGTGGCAGCTCCCTGTAAAAATATCTATGTACTTACCTCCTTCTTATCTCACCCTCCTTACTGATGTCTCCACTCAATTAAGACCTGTGGTTATCAAATACCAGAACTTTAGAAGAATGATGAAGATAGAAATGGAGGTCACAAAAGAACTTAGATTGGCCATTGAATAATATCAAGGGCCATCACTGAACATACAAGAATCCTACTTGTGTATTATACAGAACCAATAGAATAGGGCACCACAAATTTATTTTTGTTGTTGTTGTTTTGTGTTTTTTTAACAAATTTTTATTGATCTCTCCTTTTTAATATCACTTCATTTTCCACTCTTCTCAGAAAGCCATCCTTGGTCACACAGAATAAAAAAGAAAGGGGAAAAAAAACAGTTCATTAAAACTAATCCATATATCAGGGATGGGAAATCTTTGACCTTAAGTTCTCAAGTGCAGACTTATTCTGTGAAGTTTGAATTCAGTCAAACGGCCATACTTGGGGACCTAGAGGGCCACACATGATCTTGAGGCCACAGATTCCCCATCCCTATGGGCCTATATCAACTGAATCTGATAAATATGAAAATAGTCCATACCTATAGACCCCCACCTCTGCAAGGCATGGAGGGAAGGCACTATGCAATTTTTTTAAATGTCTGAAAGACAACATGGTATAGTAGATAGAAAGTTGGTGTTTCCTAACTTTGGAGTTAGGAAAGATTAGGTGTATGTCCTGCCTCTATGACAGGATGACATTAGGCAAATCACTTAACCTTTCAGTGAGCCAGATAATCTCTAAGACTATAAATTACAGAACAAGTGTTGATCTGTATCAGTGGAGGTAGTTTCCATACCTGAAGTTTCACACAAATGAAATCATAGGTCCAAACAACAATCTTGTTATGTGTATTTCCTTTCATTTCCCAGTTAAAAAAAAAAGATCCATAAGATAATATCAAATGTACTTAAAATGAAAGAGTTGAAGGGATGTGTAGTAACCTCAGGCAACCTCCCTAATCACTTGTCCCACACCTCCTCAATTCCCATTTGCTGCCTTCGCTATCTTTTCTGTCTGCTTAAATGTCCTGTTGTTCAATTGTCTCAGATATGATCCTTCATGACCCCATTTAGGTTTTTCTTTACTGAAGTGGTTTGCCATTTCTTTCTCCAGCTCATTTTCCAGATGAGGAAATTGAGGCAAACACAGTTAAGTGATTTGCCAAGTGTCACACAACTAGTAAGTGTTTGAGGCCAGATTTGAACTAAGGAAGATGAGGCTTTCTGACTCCAGGGGTGTTCAATCTATCTACCACACCACCTAGCTGCCCTCTTATCACAACTTGCCAGGCCCACAGCCCAATTCTTGTCAGTGACATCAGTGTTTTTAGCACCTTGGAGTCCACTTTGACTCCTTTTCCCCCCTCCATACCCACTCTCCCTCTTGCCCGACCCCCTGCCAGTCAATTCATTAAATCAATAACTTCCTGGAACTTGAAATTCCTCTTTTACAATGTCTCAAATTCATTCCTTCTTTCCCATTGCTACTGATACCACCTTATCCAAGACCTTCTTCCCCTCATTTCCAGGCTCCCCTACCTCACAAAAAGTCTATTCTAAACACTTTGCCAAATGACTGTTCTAAAAATCCTACTTTTAGAGTGTAGTTTCTATCTCAAAAGCCCCTAGTTATTGTCAGACCAAACCAAAATGTCTCAACCTGACATGCGAAGTCCTCTATTCAGAACCAAGATGAAGGGTAAACAAGGTAGACAGTTGCCTGGGGCACAAAAACACACAAGAAAGAAAATCCAGAGATATTATTTAATTACTCTTTTCATAAATGCACTTATCTATATTGCCAGAAAATTTCACTCTCTGTGGCCTGGAGGTGTTCAAGAGTGTGTATGATGTAATAAATAGCATGCTGAATTCATTCAAATCCTGATTCTGCCTCTTCTATCTGTGTGACCTTGGGCAAGTCCCTTCAACTCTCCAGTCCTCAGTTTCCCTATCTGTAAAATAAATGGTTTAGTTTAGCTGGCCCCCAAGGTCCCTTCCAGCAGTAAATCTACTGGGTCAAGTCCCATGTGGTGCAATAAAGGCTTTATATACATAAGGTGGTTGCTGTGAGAACAACTCTCAATGTTTCCAAGGCATACGATGCCCTGTCCAAGGTGCTGCCTCCACCAACCAATCTTATCTTACCCATGCAGCCTCGTTTCTCAAGCCTATGCTTTCCCCTTTCCTCTCCATCTTTCAAGAACCAACTTGGGTTTCGCAGGATCATAGGCTGAAGAAACCTCAGAGCCCATCTAGTCCAACCCCCTCATTTTCACAAATGAAACTTTGGCGCCGAGAATTGCCATGACATGTCCAAGGTCACACAGGCAGAGAGTGTCAGAAATAGGATTTGAAGTCTGACTCAAGGGTCAGCACTCCATTCACTGTCCTACACTGCCTCTTAATTGACCTGTGATCTTTCATCCCACCCTGATCTTTCCCTTACCTTAAATCTCCATAGATCTTGGAATCTATGCCTCTATGGTTAAAAGGCTAAAGTGGAAATGAGAGACAGAGACAGACAGAGATACAGAAACAGAGACAGTGGGACAGACCGAGACAAAGAGGATTTTCCTAAAGAAGGTTTAGGAATCAGAAGACTTGGCCTCAAACTGTATGTAGTTCTGTAGCTAACTAGATATATAATCCTGGGCAAATGACTTCACTTCTCCATGTCTACAAAATGAGGGCAGACACCTGCCCTCTCATAGTGATATTACAAGGATCAACCAGTAACAACTAACTTCAAGGTAGCAGTCCTATGAAGTGAGCAAGTACAAATATTATCATTTCCATCTTGGGAATGAGGAAATGAAGGATCTGAGACATTAAGTGACTTACTCAAGAACATACTAGCAATTATTAGATTTGAACTCAGGTCTTCCGATTTTAAATTTGGTTCCCTTTCCAGGACATCTACTGTCTTTCATGTCTGAGAGATCCAGGCACATAGTAACCCTCAGGCATTCTCCCTGGGCAACAGCACTCTCATTAAAGATCAAAAGATCCATGACAAATGATATTCAGTGTGTGGTGAGTGCTCATCTGTGATTTTTTCTGATCCATAAATGCCAGGCATACCTTCCTTGTTTCTGGGCACAAACTGGGTTCTAAGCTGAACTGTCTGTTGCTCTCAGAGACTTCTTCTTGCCAGCCAAGGGAAGAAAAGAGAACTCTGTCAGAAGAAAGTGTCTGAGGAAGAGACTTCAGGGGGCTATCAGGAAAAGAACCCTGAATTTAGAGTCAGAAGACCTGAGTTCAAATCCTGTGTAACTTTGGGCAAGTCATTTGCCTTCTCTGGGACTTTGCAGATAATCTCTAAGGTCCCTGTAAGCTCTAAGCCCTATAATGCTTCTGGGCATCTGGTCCAACTTTATGTGCAAATAGGAGTATGTTTTCAAACATCTCAGATGTATTCTCATCCTGTGTCCTCTGGATAGGGTCCACCACTTCCTCAAGTAGTTGCTGAATCTTGTTCTGTCTTTTGAGGCCAAGCAGAAATGATTCTAATTCTTTATCTGTATGACAGTCTTTCAAATCCTGTAAGACAGTAGATAATGTCCCCCTCCCCCCTTTTCTTTTCTCTAGGCTAGACATGACCAGTTCTTTCAAGCATGCAAGATGTTATTTCCCCAGGGTCCCTGTGACATGTCACATGTCCAGACACATTGCATGACACATGTTCCAGACACACCAGAACAATCCCTAGGTCCTGTTGGAGAGGAGGGAGGAGGGAAAGGATGATAAATCTGAAGACAAATCATTCTTCATGGATCCTCCTTCCCTGACATTTCTACACAGATGAAATCAGGCTAAAATAAACACCATTGGCTGTCTTCAATAGAGCAAAAAAGTCACCAAAGGGCAGATTGGGGGATATCTGGAGAAGATATTGTTACTAGGCGATCAGTTGCTTTAATCATATATAATTTTCACCACCTTCTCCTCCCTACTCTTTTTCTTGCACTTATACTAGTCCCCTAGTAGGGAGGGACCTGATCCACCAGTCACCCTGACCTGCATACCTAGGAGGGTTCTGACACACTCTGCATGATAAAGGCACAGGGATGATGACATAGGACGCTGTGTTTCTCTCCTACCAGCTGCATCCATAAATATAACAAGCATCTCTGACTTCCTCCCACCTATCCAACCAAACAGATCCTGAGCAAACATGAAAACCTTGCAAAAATAGCAGGAAAACCCCTCAAAACCATGGCTACCTTCTGTTTTCCCCTGCCTCCTTTCCTTCCACCACCCCCCACTTTCAATCAGGGTCCCAGGCTTTCCAAAGCATCCATTTCCTGTCCTTTCCCCTGGGAGCAAAGGCATATATCTCTATCAAATTGGAAGTAATATATTCAGCAACTCTGCCCCTCCTTCACTGCCTAGGTCTCACCTGGGACCCCTCTGACACCTCTCCATTCCAGACCAGGTATGCCCTGTAAGCCTTTACTGAGGGTAGACATGGGGGAGGGGATGGACATAGCAGTAGAATTGTGAAGTCCCTAAAGTCATCACCATTCTTGGCAGACAGCCCAGACAAGCTGCAGGTCCCAGGTTAACCCCTTCCCCACCCCCACTTACCCCCAACGACTACTGCTATGGTATAATCCGTTGTGTGTCCAAATAGAATACCCCCTGAACCAAGTCATCAAGAGTAAAGGGCCAAGGACCTACCTTGGGACAGGAACAGTCAGTGAGCCAGTCACCATTGGAGGTTCCGGAGAGGATGGTGGGGGACAGCTAGGAGAGAGGGAGATCCCACTCCTGCATAGGCCAGTCCTTCAAGCCAGATGGCTTCCAGGGGGCAGGATGGCTCCCCGTCTGCCTAGCGTGTCTCTCTCTCTCTCTCTCTCTCTCTCTCTCTCTCCCCCCTCCCCCTCCCTGCTCCCTCCCTCCCTCTCTCTTCCTCTCTCCCTCTTTCAACTGGATCTATTGGAAAGAGGAAGGTCAGAGCAGATGAGGAGGAGGAGGAGGAGGAAAAGGGGAGGGGGGAGCAGTGTAAAAGATCAGCCTGCAGATTAGAGAAGCATTTTTAGCGAGCCAATGGGAGATCGGGCTGCAGGGACAACGGGCTCTGTGACAGCACAAGGTGAAAACATGATTGCTGAAAAAGCAGTAAATAGGCTTAGGGTTGCGTGCCGCCCTGGCCGCCCAGGGAGAGCGGTCCCCTGGATCGGGCCGGGCCTCTGGGGGACTGGGGGAGGAGTGAGCGGCTGCGTAGGGGGCCATCGCTCTTTCCCTCTCTCCTCTCGCCAACATACCCTCCTCCTTCCTAATTTTCCTACTGCGTTTTCTGGATTTCTCTCTCCCAGGGTCATTCCTTCCTCTGACACTTGTTCTCTTTGGGGATTTTCTCCCCTCTCCCGACACGCCTCCATTAACTTTACAATCCCCTTTCGGCAACCATCATTCTCCCACTCCCACCCCTTCCCCCACTGCTCTCTTTATTATTCATTTCTGCAAAGAATGTTAATACTGGCCGCAAAAGCACAGTTCCAAGGGCTGGGGGAGATGTAAACTTTAGGTAAGACAGTTCCTGGCTTCAGGAAGTTTACCATCTAGTAGGGAATCACACACACACACACATCCATCCATAAGAAAAATCCTCAATATTACATGAGTGCATGAGAGAGGTGTAAATCAATCAATAATACATAAATATTTACGAAGTGCCTAATATATGTGCAAGGTACTGTGCTAAGCGCTGGTGTTAAAAAAAAAAAGAGCACTAAATTTCAAAGCGTAATTATACATGTAAGTCATTACTAAACGTTAAGGTCATTATCTAAAGGATCTCATTTTGCTCTCCTCTTGCCGGAGTTCTCTGGAGCCAGCTGGAGCACAATGGAAAAGACCGCAGATTTGGAACCAGAGAACCTAGGTTCGAATCTGGACTTTGATATTTGCTTCTTTTATGCTACCCTGGATAAGTCATCTAATCTCTCTAGGCTTCTGTTTCCTCATTCTTAAAATGTGAAACTTACCTATCTTTCGAAGTGAGAGGGTTTATTGGCTGGGGAAATCAGGGACAGCTTCTTGGAGGGACTAGCATTTAACAATTTCCTGGGCTAGTGCAGGAGAGTGTAGTTGCTGGGAAGGGCAAACTGTAAAGAAAAAGCATCTTCTGTGTCTTCTGTCACAGGAGGGCAGTGTGCTTTGTTTGCTGACTGGCAATCATCTGGGTTCAGAAAGAATCCCTACCCTTGGAGTCACATGACTTGGGTTTGAATTCCAGCTCTAGGATTTACAATGTCACCTTGGTCACTTTCCCTCTCTGGGCTTCACTTTTCTCATCTGTATAACGGAGGAGTTAAGTTAATATTTTCTAAGGTCCCTTCTAGTTTTAAGTCTTATGAGTCTGTTAAACAGCCTTTCGGTCCGGCAGTCTGATCCCAGGACTCCCCTGGAGAGGATTCTGCTAATTCATTGCCCTCCATTAGTTGTCTCTAAAGCATCCCTGGTCTTCTCTTTCATTCTGGGGAGTGTAAAAACCACTCAATCTAAAACAACAGCCCTGGCCTCTTCTAAACTTATATTTTTAGCCTACAAGGTTTCCCCTCACCCTGAAGACTCTGAGGGATTAGAAAGTTGGGGAGAAGGGGCAATTAACCCTCAAAGGAATAAAGGGAGTGAAGGGAGATTTGGAGAAGTGAGTGTGAAATATTGGATTTCATTCATTCAACGAGTCAATAATACAAAAGGCACTTGCTAGGTGCTGTGGGAGATGAAGAAATGTATAAGACAGGCATTTATGTTCTCAAGGACTTTGCTGCCTAATAGTGGAGGAGGTAGTCATGTATGCATACTATGTGTGTGCATATACACAGCAATATGAGGCAATCAGTAACAAGCATCCTATGAATGGTGCCAAGTGCTCCACAAGTTCTGAGGACGGAAGACATTGCTAAGGACTGGAAGACAGGGAAATCTGGGAGAAAATAATATTTAAACAGTAGATAAAGTACTGGACCCGGAATTAGAGCTCAGTTCAAATCTAGCCTTGGACACTTACTAGCTAGGTGACACTGGGCAAGTCCAGTTAACCT
>JAQQSK010014338.1:0-11155 GCA_028658325.1 Potorous gilbertii | reverse complement strand
ATTGACTTTGTGGTCTTCTTCTGTTTGTTATTTTGGTCTTCCTTGTCACCAAAGTAAGATTCTATAGTCTGATTCTTTTTCTGGTTTTTGTTCATTTCCTCAGCCATTTACTTAACTTGTGAACTCTTTGTTTCCAGTGGGAGTTTGGGGGGGTGGCCTGTCAGCTACTTGATTGCCCCCACAATATGTGGGCCTAGAACTCCAGAAAGAGTCACTTCCTCTGCCCTAGTTTCAGCTGCTGTGGGCTCCTCCATTCACTCCAATGCCCCATGGCTGCGGCTGGACCACTCTGCTCTCTCACACAGGTCTCACAGGTTTTTTCTACTAACCTTGCAATTTGTCCTTGGTGTTGTAGGGTTGTGAAGTCTGGAAACCACCATAGGTGCCAGAGATTCAATCCCCCAGGGTCTGCTCAGGTCCTGCCTGTGCCAGCTTGACCCATGCTAGACTGTACTCTGTTCCTAGACCTGCATGACAGATGTTTCCTGTAGACCTTCTAAGCTGTCTTGAGCTAGATATTTTCTTCACTCCATCATTCTGTGGGCTCTGCAGCTCCAGAATTTGTTTAGCATAATTTTTTAGTGATATTTGACTGAGCTTGGGGGGAGAGCTATGGCAAGTCTCTGCTTCTCCTCTGCCATCTTGACTCCACTCCCTAAATTTATTTAAGAAAATAAAATGATTGCTTTATTTTCCAAATTGCTTTGTTTTTCTTATATTTTCATGAAATGTTATGTTCTACATGACTACAGAATCACATTTGCTTTCCATTTGTCATATTTTTGAAAAACAAGAAAATTTACTCTTTTCCATGTTGCACCCTAGATAAAGAAAGCCTATACGACTCCAAAATACATTTTAATTCATCTTGGTGAACAATTTAAAGGAATGTTTTTGTTTGGAAGAGCATTAAACTTTATATATATATATACATATATATATATATATAAAATTTAAGGCAGATTCATTTCAAAAAAAGCATTTCTTATATTGTATTAAATTTAAATGAATATATCTGTGTAGTTACTCTCTTTGTCTTACCTTAGAAAAATATTTTTCATTCTATCTTCTAAGAGTAGAAGTAAATCACATAATTCCCATTTAGTTTTAACAACCCACCAAAGAATCTCCTTGTCACATCCTTTTACAAATCATTATTCTGTAAAGGTTTTTCTTCTCTTCCCCCTTCATCTCTTCCTTGTAGACCCAATAGTCTAACCCCTTTATGTGATGGATGAGGGAACTGAGCACCAGAGAGATGAAATGGTTTGCCTGCAATCACAGAAAGAGTAGGTAGCAAAGCTCAGACTTCATTCCAAGGTTTCCTTCTAATTATTATTCTTCCCTAAACCAAGGAAGTTGAAGCCATTTAAATATTATTTTGTCTCATACATGTAGTTTTGCAGTAATTTCAGTTTTACTTTTCTACTCATCAAAAATGAATCTAGGTATTTTTTTTCTAAACTACACCAAGACCTACCTATTTGCTTAAAGTTTAAACACAAATAAGATGCTTTGGCTTTTCCTCTTACTTATAGGAATATATATTTAGGAAGAGTAATGTAAAAGAACCCACACACTGACAGTAATGAGGGAATTATGAATGTGAGGAAGAACTGAGATTTCCAGTTTGAGGTTTCCCTCCGCAACCTTTAAGTTTGAACTGTTACCAGAACTTGAGATGTCACATGCAAGAGATGGCAAGGACATTAGTATAAAATATATATATATATATATATATATATACGTATATATGTATATATATATACGTATATATATACATACATATACGTATATATATATATACGTATATGTATATATATACGTATATATATATATATATATATATATCTGCTTGGTATTCAAACAGCTCTAATATGTAAAAGAATGTGTATTTCTTTTTTTATTTAGTTAAATTTATTTATTTAACTTTTTACATTCATTTTCATAAATTTTGGGTTCCAAATTTTCTCCCCATTTGTCCCCTCCTCCCACCTCAATACAAGAATGTGTATTTCTGATAGACTTTTAAAGTCACACTTTCGACAGAAAACAGAAATGAATTTTAAATGAACCATGTGTTCAAGCAAGTTCAGATTGGAATTAAACTTAGATAAATGGTCTAGTATGATAAGAATCAGGCCCCAGTTGCAACTCTTAGAAAATGTCAATCTTCTTTCAACACAAGTTTTACTTTGTAGAGGGATACACTCAATCCCTCTCCATGTGCCATAAATCAACTTTTCTCTCAAGCAGTGCCATTCTTTAATTTGCAGATTTGAGGTAGGTCCAGTTATAACATTCAGAGAAGTCCTCAGCTTGATTTTTCAAGTTAAAAAGGAGTAGGAGAATTTGTTTGATACCCTTAACTCATTAAGAATTTCTGAGTTTTAAAGATTCTTAGAGTGAGTTTTTGTGAGAGCTCTCTACTAATTCAAAAGATAGTATGTTGCAATACTTGTGTTTTATGTATCTTTTTATCATTTCTACATCTTGAGTTAAATCACTAATACTGAATAATGACACCTAATATAAATTAATAGCACCCCACCCTATGAGAAGCAAGTATAGGGAAAAAGGATTCTCTATACTCATAACCTTTGCTTTATGAATATTCCTTTAAACATCATTTTGCTGTTGTAGACAGGACAAGAGTCAGCATGTCATAGAGGATAGAGAATTGGTCTGGAATTAGGAGGACCTGGGTTCAGGCCCCAACTTTGACTCATACATACTACCTAAATGGCATTGGGCAATGTATCAGTGTTCTAGGCACCTCTCTAAGATGTGCTGACCTGCATTGATAGAGGGAGTTTCCTCACTTTGGAGTTCCCCAGTACCACAAAATCACAAGTATATCCCTAGATTTCAGCATAGTACAAAAGTTTGATCACATATTTAGGGCTGGGATCATAAATCTAGAACTGAGAGGGACCCCAGAGACTGTCTAAACCAATGCCTTTCATCTTATAAGAACTTAAAGATGAAATTGTCTGACTGCTTAATTTCACAGACGAGGAAATTGAGGACCAAAGAGATGAAATGACTTGCCTGCATTCACATAAAGAATAAATAGCTACTCAGCACAGCAGCAGCCCTTCTTTCTCCACAGTGGTCAGCTACAACCCCTGACTCGCCAGCACCCATGTCGAAGGGACCCACAGTTGGCATTGATCTTGGCACCACTTACTCCTGTGTGGGAGTCTTCCAACATGGGAAAGGGAATCATTGCTAATGATCAAGGAAACAGGGCCACCAGCTATGTCACCTTCACCAACACAGAACGTTTAATTGGTGATGCTGCAAAGAATCAAGTTGGAATGAACCCCGCCAACACAGTTTTTGATGATTGGTTGCAGATTTGATGATGAAATTGTACAGTCAGACATGAAGCACTGGCCTTTTACAGTGGTGAATGACACAGGCAGACCTAAGGTCCAAGTGGAGTACAAAGGGGAGACCAAAAGTTTCTCTCCAGAGGAAGTGTCTTCTATGGTCTTGACCAAGATGAAAGAAATTGTTGAAGCTTACCTTGGGAAGACTGTCACAAATGCCATGGTCACAGTACCAGCCTATTTCAACAATTCCCAACGTCAGGCCACTAAAGATGCTGGAACCATCGCTGGTCTCAATGTGCTCCAAAACATCAATGAGCCAACTGCTGCTGCTGTTGCTTATAGCTTGGAAGAAAAGGTTGGTGCCGAGAGAAATGTGTTGATCTTTGACCTTGGAGGTGGTACTTTTGATGTCTCCATTCTTACCATTGAAGATGGCATCTTTGAGGTCAAGTCCACAGCTGGGGACACCCACTTGAATGGGGAGAACTTTGACAACTGAATGGTCAACCATTTCATTGCGGAGTTCAAGCGAAAGCACAAGAAGGATATCAGTGAGAATAAGAGGGCTGTTTGCCATCTTCACACTGCTTGTGAATGTGCAAAAGACACCCTCTCTTCTAGTACCCATGCCAGTATTGAGATGACACCATTTATGAAGGTATCGACTTCTATACATCAATCACTCGAGCCCATTTGAAAGAGCTGAATGCTGATCTCTTCCGTGGCACACTGGACCCTGTGAAAAAGGCCTTAAGAGATGCCCAGCTAAATAAATCACAGATTCATGACATTGTCCTGGTGAGTTGTTCCACTTGAATTCCAAAAATCCAGAAACTTTTGCAAGACTTCTTCAATGGAAAGGAGCTCAACAAGAGTATCAATCCTGATGAGGCTGTTGCTTATGGTGCAGCTATCCAGGCTGCCATTTTGTCTAGAGATTAATCTGAGAATGTACAGGACTTGTTGCTGTTGGATGTTACTCCTCTTTCTCTTGGAATTGAAACTGCTGGTGGTGTTATGACAGTTCTGATCAAACATAATACCACCATCTCCACCAAGCAGACACAGACATTTACCACCTATTCGGACAATCAATCTGGTGTGATTATTCAGGTTTATGAAGGTGAGAGGGCAATGACAAAGGATAACATGTTTGGCAAATTTGAGCTCACAGGAGTCCTCCCAGCACCCAGAAGTGTTCCTTAGATTGAAGTGACATTTGACGTTGATGCAAATGGCATTCTCAGTGTTTCTGCCGTGGATAAGAGCACTGGCAAGGAGAATAAGATCACCATCACCAATGATAAAGGACGTCTGAGCAAGGAAGGCATTGAGCATATGGTCCAGGAGGCTGAGGATGAGAAGCAGAGACACAAGGTATCTTCCAAGAATTCTCTTGAATCTTATCTTTCAACATGAAGGCTACAGTGGAGGATGAAAAATTGCAAGGCAAAATTGGTGATGAAGACAAACAGAAGACCCTTGACAAATGTAATGAAATAATCAACTGACTGAATAAGAACCAGACTGCTGAGAAGGAAGAATTTGAGCATCAGTAGAAAGGGTTGGAGAAGGTCTGCAACCCCATCATTACCAAGCTGTACCAGAGTGCAGGGGGCATGCCAGGAGGCACGCCTGGTGGATTCCCAGGGGGTGGAGCAGCCCCATCTGGAGGTGCTTCTTCTGGACCCACCATTGAAGAGGTGGACTAAACAACAGAAGAAGGAGCATTACACACAGCTTTTCCAAAAATTGAAGGACTCAAAATTTATAGCCAAGGAAGTAGAAGTTTAAAAGTAACATTTAAGTTACTGTGTAAATCTGGGCCTTCTGAATACTTGAATGTGTGTAGAGGGGAGAGAAGTGAACAACACCACACTTAATCAGTACTGTAAACAAGTGGAAATGCAATTCTTGTCCTGGAGAATAAAAATTATTTAAAATTGGCACCATAAATAAAAGAATAAATAGCAAAGTCCAAATTTGACTTCAAGTCTTTCCGCCAATACCATATCACTCTTTCCTAAGCTGAGGAAATTGAATTGATTTAAATAGTATTTTGTCTTGAGTATGCAGTTTTTCATTTTAAAAAAATGCTTTATTGATATTTTTCTCCTTTTAAAAAATATTATTTCTTTTCATTTTAATTTATTTGTTTTAGTCTTCAACATTTATTTCCACAGGATTTTGAGTCCCAAATTTTCTCCCCATCTCTCCTCCCCCCAGATGGCATGCACTCTGATTACCCCTTCCCCCAGTCTGCCCTCCCCTCTCTCACTCCTCATCCCCTTCCATCCACTTTCTTGGAGGGCTATATCCAATTGCCTGTACATCTTATTTCCCAGTTACATGTAAAAACAGTTTTTAACATTTGTTTTTAAAACTTTGAGTTCCAAATTCTCTCTCTTCTTCCTTTCCCACCCACCCTCATTGAGAAGGCAAGCAATTCAATATAGGTTATACATGTGTAGTTGTGCAAAACACTTCCATAATAGTCATGTTGTGAAAGACTTAATAGTTATATTTCCTTCCATCTTATCCCACCCTCATTTATTCTATTCTCTCCTTTGACCCCATCCCTCCTCAAAATTGTTTGCTTCTGACTATCCATTCCACCAATCTGCCCTTCCTTCTATTATCAACTCCTATTATCCCCTTCCCCCTACTTTTGTGTAGAGTATGATACCCAATTGAGCGTGTATGTTATTCTCTTCTTAAGTCAAATCCAATGAGAGTAGGGTTCATTTATTCCCTCTTACCTTCCCCCTCTTCCCCTTCATTGTAAAAGCTTTTTCTAGCTGTTTTATGTGAGCTGATTTACCCATACTATCTTTCCCTTTTTCCTTCTCTCAATATATTCTTCTTTCCCCCCTAAATTTTATTGTTATGTATCATCCCTTCATATTCAACTCACCTTGTTCCCTGTCTACACACACACACACACACACGTACGTATATCTATATCTATATTCCCTCTAACTACCCAATACTGAAAAAGGTCTCATGAGTTACAAATGTTATCTTTCTGTGTAGGAATATAAATGATTCAACTTTAATAGATCCTTTATGATTTCTCTTTCCTGTTTACCTTTGCATGCTTCTCTTGATTCTTATATTTGAAAGTCAAATTTTCTATTTAGCTCTGATCTTTTAGCAAGAATGCTGGAAAGTTGTCTGTTTCATTGAATATCCATTTTCTCCTGAAGTCTTATACTTAGTTTTGCTGGATAGGTGATTCTTGTTTTGAATCCTAGCTCCTTTGACCTATGAAATATCCTATTCCAAGCTCTCTGATCCCTTAGTGTAGAAGTTGCTGGATCTTGTGTTATCCTGATTGTATTTCCACAATACTGGAATTGTTTCTTTCTGTCTGCTTACAATATTGTCTCCTTGACCTGAGAACTCTGGAATTTGCCTACAATATTTCTAGGAGTTTTCCTTTTGGGATCTCTTTCAAGAGGTAATGATCAGTGAATTCTCTCAATTTCTATTTTACCTCTTGTTTTAGAATATCAGGGAGGTTTTCCTTGATAATTTCCCAAAAGATAAAGTCTGGGCTCTTTTTTTGGTCATGCCTTTCAAGGTGCTCCAATTGTTTTTAAATTACCTCTCCTGGATCCATTTTTCAGATCAGTTGCCTTCCCAATGAATATTTCACATTGCCATCTATTTTTTTGTTCTTTTGGCCCTGTTTTATAATTTCTTGATTTCTCATAAGGTCATTAGCTTCCATTTGCTCCAGTCTAATTTTTAGGGGATTATTTTCTTCAGTGAGCTTTTGAACTTCATTTTCCACTTGACCAATTCTTCTCATTTTTTTAAGGCATTCTTCTCCTCTTGATTTTTTGGACATTTTTTACTATTTGGGTTAGTCTATTTTTAAGGTCTTATTTTCTTCAGTATTTTTTTAGGTCTCCTTTGACTCATTTTTCATTATTTTCTTGCATTATTCTGATTTCTCTTCCCAATTTTTCCTCTAGTTCTCTTAGTTGATTTCCAAAATCCTTTTGGAGCTCTTCCATAGTCTATGGAGGCTTTTGATGTAGAAGCTTTGACTTTCTAGTCTTCTTCTGGTAATATATTTTGATCTTCTTTGTCACCAAATTAAATTTCTATAGTCTGATTTTTTTCCCCACTGTTTGCTCATTTTCTCAGCTAATTACTTGGCTTTTTAGCCCTTTGTTAAGGTAGGGGTGTGCTTCAAGTGTGGAGGGTGTCCTGTCTCAAATTCAGGGATTTTGTGTAGCTATTTTCAGAGCTACTTCTAGGGACCTGTAAATTTTCAGTTCTTCCAAGGTTGTATGATCAAAGGAGAGGTGTTTACATCTTTCTTTGCCTGTACTGTGGTCTGTGAGTGACCATAAGCACTTGTAGTCACTACTTTGGGAGTGTGAGGAAGATTGCCTCTCCTTTGAACCACAAGCTCCACCACATCAGCACTCCTCTTCACCCCAGGATCGCCATCCAGAGCAGTGACCCAGATCTAAACAGGGAAATGCAAGGGGAATCCTACTTCAGCACCGGCAAAAAACCCCTGAAGTTCCTCTCTGATTAGTTGCTAGATCCCTGCACCACCTGTGGGCCATGAGCTCTGAATACAATCGCTGCTGCTGCTGCTGCTGCCACTGCTGCCCGTGCCACCTCCACCATTCTGGGGCTGAGGTTTGGACTGGACTGTGGTCCTCCCCCACCCAGGTATGGCAGAGTTTTCTCACTGACTCTCTAAGCTGTCTTTGGCATTTGTGGTCAGAAAAGTCTGAAAACTCCCCCAGTTGCTAGTGATTCAGTTAAATGAGGCCTGCTCCAGCCCTTTCTGTGCCAGCATGGTAAAAACTGGATTGCAGTCTGCTCCTTTCCTGGTGTTATAGACCCTTCCTTTCAACCTTCCAGGCGGTCTTGGGCTGGATATTTGTTTTACTCTGTCATTTTGTGGATTCTGCAGCTCTAGAATTCATTTAGAATCATTTTTACAGATATTTGGAGGGTTTGGGGAGAAAACTTCAGCAAGTCCCTGCTTTTACTCCGCCATCCTGGTTCTGCATCCTAAAAATATTCTTAACCTCAATATTACAAGTATCAAAATGTCTAAATGCATTGAATTGAAAACAATGTTTGTACACATAATTTAGAGATAAAACATTACTGAAACTTCACATTTTAGAAAATTATTTTTATCAGGCTGTCTCTTGGCATCAACTTCTTTTAACTATTTATCATTAGTGGAAAAATAGTGAATGAATGGATAAGTTAATGAATGAAAAAAGCATTCACTAAGCATTTATTAAGTGCAAAGTATTTTGCTAAGTAGTGAAGATACAAACAGAAGGAAGTAGTCCCTATTTTCAAGGAGCTTGCATTTTAACAAGGAAGACAATACACTTGGGAGGCTTCAGTAGCTGGTCAGTTAGAAAAGTCTCATGATCCATGGGATGCAGTGGCAAAGCAGATGGTAATCCCTTGTCAAAACATATCAATTTATTCTACCCAGGAGAAGATCACAGAAGATAAGAAGAACAATTTTAATTGTAGAAAATTTCAAAGTATTTTTTTTGCACAAAAATGCAGTTAAAATCAAATAGAAAACAGGTAATTCAGGAAAACATTTACAGCAGGTTTCTCTAAGTCTCATATCCAAGATATCTAAGGAACTTATTCAAATTTATAAGAATTGTTCATTTTCCAATTAAATAAGAAATGCAAGCTACCAGCAAATGTTAAAACTGTTTCCTGGTAATTAGAGAAATGCAAATGAAAGTGACCCTGCAGTTCTGTCTTACATGCAATAAACTGATAAAGCAAACAAAAAAGAAAAATGACAAATGCTGCTCAGGTACAGGAAAAGAGGCACATTTCATAATACAGTTGATATTCTCAGTGGAACTGTGAATGGGTCTAGCCATTCTGAAAAACATTTTCAAACTGAACTGTGTTCACTCTTAACACGGGAATATCACTATTAGTTGTATATCTCAAAGACATGAAAGAAAGAAGAAAAGACCATACATACAAAAATTTTAGAGCAGGTTTTTGTAGTATCAAAAAATTAAGGGAGGGGGTCCTTCTTCTATAGGGCATACTATGACACATAATTGGATTATTATTGCACCATAGAAATTATGACTCAAAATGTTTCAGAGAAACCAGAAAAGGTTTATTTGTACTGATGCAGAGTGAAATGAGTAGAACCACAACAATTTACACAATAACAATAATATTATAAAGAAAAAAATCTTTTAAAAGACTTTAGAACTTTGATCAGTACAATGACAAACCACTATTTCTGAAGGAGAAAGATGAAGCATGCTGTCTACTTCCTGACTAAAAGGTGACAGATTCAAAATATAGTACCTGTAAAAATGACTGAAGAAATTCTAGAGCAGCAGAAGCTACAAAACAAAAGAGATTTCCAGCCCAAGACAGCCTGGAACAGGAAAGTTCTATTGAACCAGGCTCGGAGCAGAGTGCAACTCAGCCTTGGCCATGCTGCATGGACAGGACTGGAACAGACTTGAGGGAGTGGAATCATGGACATCAGCTGCAGTTCCCAGATTTCTCAACCCACAAATGCCAAAGATAGTTTCAAAGGTCAGTAAGAAAGCTCTTTCACCTGGGTGAAAGGAGAGTGTGGTCCAGCCCCAACCTTGACTTAATGGCAATGGGGGCAGAAGTATCCACTCTTGGAGCCCTGGACCTAAAGACCCTGGGGAAACTGAGCAAGTGATCTGAGTCTCAGTTCTGAGTGATGGTTCCAAGGTGAAGAGGAACACTGGTGTGGTGGAGCTGGTGGTGACTGTGGAGAGCAAATCCTACTTGCAGATCCTGGGAAGATAAGAATGCTTGTGGTTGCTCACAAACCAGGGCACAAGCCAAGAGAGGAGTAAACTCCTCTCCCTTGATTGTGCCACCTTGGAGGAAATGAGAACTTACAGGTCCTTAGAATATACCCTCCACTTGACAAAGGATTCAAAAGTCAAGTAACTGCCTGGGAAAATGCCCAAAAAAGGAAAAAAATAAGGTTACTTTCTTGGTGGACAGGTATTCTCTTCCATCCTTTCAGATTAGAAAGAACAATGCATACCATCAGAGGAAGACACAAAAGTCAAAGTTTCTGCATCAAAAATCTCTAAAATAAATATGCAGTGGTCTCAGGCCATGGAAGAGCTCAAAAAAGATTCTGAAAATCAAGTAATAGAGGTGGAGGAAAAATTGGGAAGAGAAATGAGAGCTATGCAAATCATGAAAAGTGAGTCAACAGCTTGCTAGAGGAGATCCAAAAAAAATGCTGAAGAAAATAACACCTTTAAAAATAGACTTACGCAAATGGCAAAAGAGATCCAAAAAGCCAATGAGGAGAAGTATGTTTTAAAAAGCAGAATTGGTGAAATGGAAAAGGAGGTTCAAAAGCTCACTAAAAAAATAGTTCTTTATAAAATAGAATGAAGCAGATAGAAGCTAATGACTTTATGAGAAACCAAAAAATTATGAAACAAAACCAAAAGAATGAAAAAATAGAAGACAATGTGAAATATCTCACTGGAAAAACAACTGACCTGGAAAATAGATTCAGGAGAGATAATTTATTATTTTTTTTTCTTTCTTTCTTTCTTTATTTATTTATTCTTTTAAATAAATTTATTTAACTTTTTACATTCATTTTCACAAGATTTTGGGTTCCAAAATTTTCTCCCCATTTATCCCCTCCCCCCTCCCCGATACACTGGACATTCTAATTACCCATATCACCAATATGCCCTCTCTTCTATCATCCCTCCCTTCCCTTACCCCATCTTCTCTTTTGTCCTGTAGGGCCAGATAAC